>CAUYRT010073343.1:0-126079 GCA_963574885.1 Lepilemur ruficaudatus
TTTCTCTTTTAAATCATATTCTAGATCTAAAATTTTGAGTGGTCCAATTACTAGTTTCTATAATCACCCTAAAAATTTCTTGTGTAAAATGGTAAAGATAATTTATTTCTAGTCAATTTTTTGGATTCACATGAACAATAAAGATACTTCCTTATGTATTAATAAACCTATGAAATGTAAAAAAAAAACTAATAAATACCATTTAATCACAATATATCTTCAAATAGTGGGTTAATAAATAGGAGGGGCATGCTTGAAATGTATTTGGGGATGGGTATGAGGGGTGTCAATAGGGGGTAGGAAATCCTCTAAAACTGATTTATGTGAATAGCTGTACAACTTGGTAAATTTACTAATAACCATTTAATTGTACCCTTAAAATGGAGTACAGACATGATATGTAAATTACACTTCAATAAAGAAAAAAATAAATAGGACAAAGTTCTTAAAAGATATACACTAAATTTTGTTAATGATTAAATCTATTTACTTGGATAAGTGATTTCTTTTTTTGTTTATCTGCATTATTCAAATTTATTTTTATAATGCAAAAAAATATAACTATATTCATGTTCAAGATATATGGTAATCATTTGCCAATTGAAGATACAAAATTAGATTCAATTTCATTTTAATTTCAAGAAAAGAGGGTCACAGTTGACTGCTCCTGTATCTATGACACGAAGTCTGAACTCTGGAGGGCCCTACAGTTCCATTTGCTGCCAACTTTAGCAACTGCTTCTTTTGTTCATTTTGACAGCTCAGCTGCCTCTTTATTCCCTGCAGATCAATGATGAAACTCAACTACATGAAACACAGTTACTTGCCACATTTTATTAATTTGACCTGACCTGATATTTCTTAGCTTTGTGGACTTCATTCAACTTTTAATTTTCTATGCATGGCAGAATGAGCAACTCATTGAAGACATGTGGCTGCATCCTTTCTCCTACTGACTTTCTGCCGCTTTTGGAAAATCCTGTCTGCAACGGAAAAGGGAATTCTGACAATTTGATTGAATGTGCTTGTGCACCTAACCAAGAAGGGACTTCCGGACTAAACTCCAGTTTATAGTTAGTGGTGGTAATTTCATCAGTTTTCATGCTTACAAAAGTAGGACATTATTTTGTTAATTAGTAATTTAAAATAGTTTTCCTGCCTTGAGTTCCATGAGCCCCTCACACTGGAAGCCAGGATGTGAAAGTCAGGAGATCGATTTCTTTTTGCTCCTTTCTTCTCCTCCCCCTATACAACAGTCAATAAACAACCCATAGTAGTTAGACTTGCGCTGTTCCAAGGAAAGACTTCAAAGTCTAACAACATTTTTCACAAATGGTTGAAGCTTGCCACATAGATAACAAATATATATCTGCCAGTGTTTCTTTAGTCCCACACAGACAGCAACACTTTTCTGCAGCTATGAATCTGAGGTGGGATTTCCACGTCACCTATGTGAAAAAGTGATGAGAGAAACTGAGGGCCAAGAAAATGAAGTAATTTGACAAAATGTCTCAGGTTGACTCTCTTTAGCCATGGCCTTCCCCACCGGGGACTGGCAGCTGAGAGCTCCCTGTGGGCAGCAGCTGGCCAAGTCAGTCCTGCTTTCCCAAGTGTCCACTGAACAAGGTCGCAAGAAAGATGACGCAGCCAGCATCCGCTTGGGAGTCCATGTGCTTTGCGCCCTGTCCTTTTATGTCATTGGCCAGCACTAAACCGATACCAACCAATCATCAACCACCACAGAAGCTCAGGGCTTGGTGACCACAGGTGAACACAAACCAGAACAAAAACCCAGAGGTTTGCCTCAACCTCTTTTATTAGATTAATATTTTTAAATATCTACATAATTCATTTGCTTAGCTTGAGGGTAATACTACAAAGCTTACAATGAGAAAAGGGAGTCTTCTACAACACCCATTTAGACCTCCCAGGGTTTTTCCAGAGGAACCCTATTTCAAATCTTGTTAGCGTTTCTTTGGGTGTTTGCTTCTGTATTTCTAAAGCACAGGCTTACATATCTATTTTTTGACTTGACAGTTTCATATGTTATCAGTTTCCTGTTATAAAACATGGGGTTTTATATTCCCACAAACTCTTCTTTCTCTCTCTCCCTGCCTGCCACCCACCTGCCAATATCACCCCTCCAAATACCACAAATGTTAAATCAATTGTTATAGCTCACATTAATATGACTTAAATATTATCCACAGCTGATCCACACCATGCACTAAAACTCTGTTCCTCTTGGAACTAATTGCCAATTTTTCCACTTGCCTTGTTTTCTAGACACCTAATACTAATTATTCCCCAAATTCTCTGATAGAATTATAAAACTCCCGTCAATACAATTATATGCCTTAATCCATCAGTTCCACTTTATCTTTTCTGACCACATGGCTCCAGGAGCACCCCATCCTCCTGCTCCAACCTGTTGTCAACTATTAAATTCTGTATTCAAAGCTGAGATAAACTGGATATTTGCAGTAGCTATGTGTGTTGGTCTTTTCCCACTAATCCACATCTTAACTGCAACAATTCAGATATCAGAATATAGGCCAGAAGCGATGGCTCACACTTGTAATCCCAGCACTTTGGGAGGCCAAGGCAGGAGGATTACCAGGAGTTTGAGACCGGCCTGAGCAACAAAACAAGACCCTGTCTGTATAAAAGAAATAGAAAAATGAGTTTGACATAGTGGTGTACAGCTGTAATCCCAGCTACTCTGGGAGGTTGAGGCTGGAGGATTGCTTGAACCCAAGAGTTTGAGGTTGCAGTGAGCTATGATGATGCCACTGCACTGTAGCCCCAGGCAACAGAGTGAGACCTTGTCTCAAAATAAATACAATTAAAAAAATAAATAAATATCAGAATATAATCTTATGATTGGAAGATGAAAAAATACTTTTTGTATTGATAATACTAACTGTAGGAATTACAGTCAAATATTCTTGGCACCTAAGAAAAATATTAGACCACAAAATAGGGCTTTCACCTTCTACATTCACAGATAGGAAGCATGAGTTCAAAAAGGTTGCATGTTCTGACTCATATGTGGGAGCTAAAAAAGTGGATCTCACGGAGATAGACAGTATAATGATAGATACCAGAGACTGGCAAGGGTGTGTGGGTGAAGAGGGGGATAAAGAGAGATTGGTCAATGGGTACAAATACACAATTAGGTACAAAGTATAAGTTTTAATGTTTGATAGCAGAGTAGGATATCTATAGTTAGCAACAATGTATTGCATACTTCAAAGTAGTTATATGAGAGGACTTGAAATGTTTCCAACACATAGAAATGATAAATACTCAAGGTGATGGACACCCCGAGTACTCTGACTTGGTCATTACACATTCTATACATGTAATAGAATAGCACAAGTAGCCCATAAATACATAAAATATTGTGTGTCAATAATTAAAAAGCTTAAGAAAACTGCCACTCAACATTTTACTTGGCATCCTATTGGCCAGAACTTACTCACACAGCTCTACCAAACAGCAATCAGCTCAGCTAAAACAATGGTCATTCTGGCACTACAGAGAAAAGGGATGATTGGGGACTAAAGCAACTCACACTCTAACATGAACACTGTCGGGATAGGCTGGGTTATATAACAGCCACAAAGCACCTCGTGGTCTCAGTGCCGTAAAACAAAGATGATTCATTCCGTGTTCATGCTGCATGTCTGTCAGGGGTGAGCGAAGGGGCTCTGTCTATCCTTCAGTGGCTGACAGATGAATGAGCCTGAGGGAGAAACCTCTACCTCATATGTTACAGATCACTATGCTGGAAGGAAAAAAGGGCTGAGGAAGCACGCACGCTGTGGTAGTCGGCCTCCAAGATGGCCCCAGATGATCCTTGCCTTCTATATTCAACTGCACACACACTGTGTCAGCGTTGGTCTATGTGATCAGGAGAACACAGCAGAAGTGATGGTATGTCATTTCCAAAGAATACCAAGTTTTCATTAGACAAGAAGAATAAGCCCAAGAAATCTATTGTATAACATGGTGACTACAGTTAAAAATTACTAAGAGAGCAGACTTTAAGTGGTCTCCACCACTTGAAGTAACACATATATTAATTGGCTTGATTTTGCCATTCCATAGGTATACAAATTTCAAAACATCATGTTGTACACCATAAGTACATATAATTTTTATTTGTCAAATATAAAATTAATAATAAAAAATAAAATTAATTTTTTTAAAAAAAGAAAGGTATCTCTTACTAAAACACAGATGCAAAAAGCCTCAAGAAAATATCAGCAAATACAATCCAACAATGTATAAAAAGAATTATACATTATGACCAAGTGGTTTTTATTCCAAATATGCCAAGCTGGTTCACCATTAGAATATCAATGCTATCTATCACATTAACAGGCTAAAAAAGGACAAGCATATTATTTGATCAATTGATACAGAAAAAGCATTTGACAAATCCAACATCTGTTGATGATAAAAGAAAAAACAACTCTCAACAAACTAGGAATAGAGGGAAACGTCCTCAACTTGATAAAGAACTACAAAATGTCGACAGCTAACATCGTATGTAATGGTGAGAAGTTAAATACTTCTCTGCTATAATAAGGAAAAAGGCAAGAATGCCCCTTCTTACAACTCCTACTGAGCATTTTCCTGGAAGTCCTAACTAATGGAATAAGACAAGAAGACAGCAAGACAAATAAAAGGTATATGGACTTGAAAAGAAGAAAAGTAAAAGAAAGGAAGATATTGCTAGATTGAAGAAAAGAAGAGCAGGAGAAGCAGAGTGGGATCTGGCAATATGGAGTTTGGGTTTTTGGAAGGGAGCACTTTGACTATGCCTATGATCTGGAACAGAGACGTTATAGAACAAAGATATTTAAGATATAGAAGACAGGGACAGTAATCCATAAAGCAATGCTCCTTAGAACCAGCAGGGGACAGGATTCAGAGCATAGGCAAAGGAAGACACAAGCTAAATATCCCCAGAATCATCTAACAAACAGAGGTAGTGGAAAGGAAACAACTGGTCAATGGCTCTCCAGGATTCTAGAGTTTTCTACCTTTCAAAAAAATATCTATCCTAGGCTACATATTTTCATTTCTTAAAGTACTTATTTTTTCCCCTCCAGCCTGTGCAAAAATAACCACCCAAATGAAAATTTCCATTCTCCTTCTCTATTCTACATCTCTTCCAACCCCTCACCCATAGAATTGTTGCAGTGTTTCATCCATATGGACAGTTTTTAAAGATTTTATATCCAATTATTAATTATGCTGACTACCAAAATGTAACCTCCAATAAAAACTTTTCACTTACCCAAAGTCGAATGGCAGACAATCCCATTAGGAAAATAAATAATGGTGATTAACAATGGTAATGATAACTACTACTTATTGAGCACTATTTTGTGGTAGGCAAACTGTATCTACTCTGATTATTTCACTTCCCCCTAGCTGAAAATTGGATACCACTGCATATTAGCTGACTGGGCAATTTTTAAAGTACAAGGCTTGTTTTGAAACTGTTCTTAAACTAAACTAGTCTATAACATGAGGGAAATTTATTAGATCTGGTTATGAAGGAGAAATAATTTAAACATATTTTATGCTTTTCAAACGTTACTGGTAAAATATTAGCTAGACTAAAGAAAAATTGGCTCACTGATCATAGTAACTCATTAGAAGTTGGACAGTAGAATCTGTTTCCTGGCAAAAGTTTCCTCCTGAAAACTGGAAGGAACCATTTTAGCTGAAGCCAAGGTAAAAAGTAACTCCATCGTGCCATATTTGAGAATGTCAAGTAAGCAGAACATTAGTTGGACTAAACTTGTTTGCATTAGTATAAATAGGGACCAGACCAGTTTATCATCATCATCATCAACATCACTGAAATTACATTTTGCTTTAATTTGGTACACACTTTAGAGATGAATTTTTTCTCACACAGCTATGCATGACTTTAGTATCTTTCTAATGACTAAGTCATCCTTTTTGATAATCCTTATTTAATTGCTAAAACATGATCTATATGATAATAACTTTGATAGTATTTAATTATTAAAATATTGAAGATAAACATGATTTCTTATGTAGAACTACTTTTAAATAGGGAATGTTAGATTTTAAAAACTATAACTGCTAACTAGCCCTATAAAAGTAACAAGAAAAAGCCATATTTCTATAAATGTTAATTTTTAAATACTTTCCTTTTTTTCTTTTAGAAAATTTGTTGCATCCTGAGGGACTGGGAAATAACAATGGCTGGGTCCAAGGCTTGAGTGTCAGAAAGGGAGAGCAGCCTGTGAGCGCAAGGTTTGCACCCACGTCCAAAGTGCAGCAGCTCAACACATGAGCAAGCACAAGAGTTCTGTGAACCAAGAGATAATAAACCAGGAAGCCAGAAGAATGAGCAAATAAGACAGGATCAAACCAGAAAAAAGAGGAAAGATACAAAATTCAGATCATTTGCAAATCCAAAATTGCAGAACATTTATTCTAACAGGATTTCTCACTGGTCCAAAGTGTTTCATTATTCCTAAGTCATGGAGGCAGGTAAAGGTTTGGCATGGCCTTAAAAAAAAATGGTAGAGATTAATACTTTAATTTCCCAGAATTATTCCTTTTTTCTTCTCAACAACTTTTTATCTGTCTTCATTAGGGATAAACTACAATGTCAGAAATAGACTTTGTTTAAATAATATTTCTAAACTTCTCTGGGATTCTTAAGTAAAAAGAATTGCAAATGAAATATATCAATCTACTCCCTAGAGATTATTTTTCAGATACTATTAGTATTCTGGAACACAGATAAGAGACAGAAATGAAACTAAAAGGGCCTTTGGAAATTCAGAACAGATTTAGTCATTCACTCATTCTTTTGTTCATTTATCAGATACTTGTTGAGTAATCACACCATGAGCAAGGCATAGTGCTAGGTGTTACAAATGCAGTAGAAAAAAATCCCTGCCCCATGGGGTATACAGAAATTGTGCTGGTGTAATAGGGAGCGTGCATGGTATGCAGAGACACCCACCAGAGACCTCTATCCCCAACTCTCCATGAGGAAGATGGCAGAGTAGGCATCAAGAAAGGCTGTCCAGAGGATGAAACCAAACTAATACTTAGATGGTAATGTTTCCAGGCAAAGGTAGGAAATGTTGTGAGAGAGAAGCAGAGAAAGATGTTGTTTTAAGCAAAGAGCAACAAGTGAAATCAACTAAAGACAAGAACCCAGTAATTTAAGAAACCAAAAAGAAATGCATTCATTTATTTGTTTAATAAACGAATGGAACCCCTATGTAATAGAGCCATGGAATAGACAGACAAGGCCTCTGCTCTTCTACTGTTTACATTTTGTTGGGTTACAGTACATTCAAGGCAGAGGAAACAGCAAAAATCTACAAAAGTTTGCTATGTTTGAGGAACAAAGAATGGGCCTGAATGGCTGCAATCTATTGGCGAAGGAGAAGAGTGGCCGGCAAAGAGGTGGATGTTGAGGCAGAAATCAGGTCCTATAGGGCTTTGTCAGCCAGAGGAAGGATTTTTATTTTATGTACCACCAAAGGGCTTTAAGCAAAGAAGGTATATAATCTGATTTATATTTTTCAAAGATTATTATGTAAAAAATGGATTACAGGGAGGTGACAGTGAAAGCTAGGAAATTAGAGGCTACTATAGTCAGCCAAGATACAGAGAACAGTGACTCAGTCTAGCTAGAATGGAGGCGCCAGAGAGGACAAAAAGTGACTGCATTTTGGATGTAGAGTTTTGGAGACAGAGTTGACCAACACTTGTCAGTGAGTTCAACAGGCATGAGGGGATAAGAAAGAAAAGAAATCAAGGTGAACACAAGTTCTAGGCGGCTGGAATTTAAAGGGAATGATCAGGCTAGCATGAAAGATGAAGCTGGGGAGAAAAATAAGAACCAGTTCATGAGAACCATACATGTCTCATCAGGATCTAAATAGTAATACAATGGTAATGAGAACACATTGAAGGATTTTAAGCAGCTGTCTTGCTTTGAGCAGATAATGCCTATTTGAACAATGACTCTAGTGGGAAAAATCTTATTCAAAATAGCCTCAAAAACTATAAGATACTCAGGGAAAATACTAAAAATATTGTAAAAAACTTCTATGGAGAAAAATATAAAGCATTATTAGAGGAGATAAAAGATCTAATTAAATGGAGAAATATGTCATATTCATGGATTGGAAGATTCAATGTTGGAAATATTTTGTTCTCTCCCTAGTTAATATATAAATTGAGTCAGTACTATTTCAATCAAACTCTCAGAAAGCTTTTTTTAATGTATTTAATACCTAACAACATGGTTACAAAATTCATAAGGAAGAGACCCCAATAATGGCTATGATCATTCTGAGGGAAGGAATAGTGTAGGAGGACTTGCTCTTCAGAGAGCAAGATGTACAAAAAAGCTACAGTCATTAAACTATGTGATAAGTGATAAGTGAGAAATAAATAGGTTTATTAACCAGATAGAGAGCTCAGAAACAGACCAAGCAAAAAAGGGGAAAAAAATACAGTGATAATTTAAAAAAAAAAAAAACCTCTGAGGAAAATGACTTAACCAATACATGGTATTGGAACAACTACTATTCGCAGGAAAAAAAGTAAAATAAATTTAAATTCCTGGCTCACAAGATACCTGTAACCAGGCAGAAAAGAAGACAAAGGATGCAAAGTCTGCTATATTTTAGGATTTGTGGCAGAAAGGTGAGGTGTTCTTGCCTGACGGCTTCTTTTTTTTTGTGGGGTAAGAACACCCAATGAGAGTGACAGCAAAAGTGGGAGAAAAACATGTTTGAAGAAGGGAAGAATTTTGAACATTCTGGGCAATAGGAGAAGGAGTATCTAGGCAAATACAGATGAAATTCTGGACGTTAACATACCATGTGAGTTTGGAGACGGAATTTGTGGTGGCACTCCTCTCAGAGCTATTCAACTTCCAACAGCTTTCTGGTATAGACTTAAAAATGTCATTTAGGTTACATTGCTTATCACTGACTAAAAAATGAAAAAGATTAGTTGAGGGAAGTTAAGGATAACGTCTAGAGAATGGGGAAAGTGCCAGTGTGAACTACAAGTTGGTCATGAAAGAAAGTAAACACAGTAAGACAGAATAAATGTAAATCGATTCAAAGACCTGGATGTCTCTTTATTTTAAAACAGATGCAGTGAAAGACACTAAATGAGAGAGAATGTCTTAATTTAAAATTTCAATTATAAAGTGTCCAAATAATGACAAGGCCAAGAGTGTGGCCATGGAAATGAGTGACAAAAGAGGAGTAGAGGTGACAGCCATGGGAGAAGAGCACCTCAAAGAACTGGGAATCCAGCCTTGGGCTCTCTGTCATCAGCATGGCTACTGAAGCCCCCCAGATAAAGATGGCACGTGGAGTGGAGGAGAAGACAGGAAATCACACGCCTGTCTTCCCAGTAGCCATGAAATAAACATACCCCCTTTGCCCATGGTACTTACTGACTTTATTTTGGGGAGTAATCAGAACCCATTTTCCAGTTTAAACCAGGTACATTGACAGTCCTAGAAAGTTACTGCTGTCAGACTGACAGTAGAGAAAAATGTAATAGAAACCCTAAGTAACACAGAGAAAAATTAGCATAGAAGTCTGGAATTGTTTACCAGAGTAAAAAAAATAGCTCTACATACATCAGCAATCCAGAAGATAATATCAAAAGCACAAGATGATATCATAATAAAATTCAGCAATCAGCAAAGCTTAGATTCTACTCCCTGATCTTCCTTGGGAAATTCTCTGTGTTCAGTTTCCACAACAATCTAATGAAAAGTTTAGACGAGGCCATTTCTAAATATATTTCTAGCTCAAAGACTCTGTGTCCATAATGTGATCCTGATATATCAGTGAAATATTTTTAATCAGGAAGAAATTATATATCATAAAAACTTAAAAATAATTTAAATTAGTATATCAAGGTGGTAAGTTTCAAGTATTTGAAAAATTTTCATATGTGAGATTTCTTATGTTCCAACAATAGAGATAAATTTAAAAATATTGTAATAGAGAACTAACTGAATTCCTGTACTCCAGAATTTCTTGAATCCACAATTTAACAATATCTTGTAGAACATACTCTTTGCTTTATTTGTGCTAATGTTGCCTCAAAATTAGATTATGAGTTTCTTTAAGGCAATCTTACTTAGTAGATCTCTTTTCTTCTCTAAGACAGTTCTCACAGCTCTGGTGACTATTCTCACTTAATATTTTTAATGTTCAAATTGAATAAAGACCAGATCTGGAAAGTATCCTCTAAAAGTTTCAGAAAAAAAAGTATACAGTTATACCCACACACCAAATAGCCTGAGAACTACAGCCCAGAGTCCATGATTGTCTTATCTATTTCAATAGAAAAACGTTTAGTGAGACTCCTAATATCTACATCAAAGAGCTAGGATTTTTTAAATGCAATAAATGGATTTTTGCACATCAAACAAACCTAACCCATCCTTTCCCATTTCTGGCTCTTATATCAAGGACTGCAAATGTTTTTAAAGCATAATTTTCTCTGGCTTTGCTTTTTAATTAAGTTTTGAAAGCACATCAAACATAGAAACACCTAGAAATTTACTGTACCCAAAGACCTAAAATTCAGATTATTCTCATTATTTTCCCCAGTGCTTTTCAACACAGATCCCCAACATAAAAACGATTATAAAATAAGTTAAGGGAAGGACAGTTCATATTTTAAAGAATGCAAAACAAGGTACTAGCTAATATAACAGCAACATTTTAGCCCAAGCTTAATACTTCAATGAAGAGATGATTCCAGGCTCCTACTTCTGGCAACTAAAGCTGCATGGAGTCTTTGGCAAGGAATGACAAACAGCACTGGCAGCCTCAAGCCCACGTGCCACATTCCTCGCACTAACTTGCTTGTCCTGGTTTGTCTCTCCAGAGAGCACTGAGAGTTTCTTCCAGGAAACTTCAAAAGACCTCTCAATAACAAAAATAAAACACGTGTCTGGAGAACTGGGCTGTTGGTAGAACAAAATTTACAACATTCTCTACCATAGGATTTGAACTTCTTTTACTCTATGAAGATTCTCTGGCATTAAAAGAAAAGTAAAATCCCCCATACATCTTACTGTCTTTAAAAACCTGATGCAATTTCGGTAGATTATCCAAATGTGGACATAATCTAAATTTATACCTGGGTTTCTTTTTCATTCAATTGATACAGTTCATCATAAGATACTAAAGATACAGAGGAATAAGAGAGGAATCATATAAAGAAGTAGAGGCCCGGAGATCATCAAAGGAAGAACATATATGACAGAAGTAGGGCTAGAACCCAAGATTCCTAATTGAGAGTCAAGATGCTGATTGTATCAAATTTCATATTAACACATTCACAAGTAATGAAAATACCTCTTCTAGGAAAAGGCATTTTTCTTTTACAGAATTAAAGTGTGGCCCACTCTTTATAACAGAAGCAAATGATTTATATTTTTGTGTCATAATTCTGAAATATGTTTTTAAAAAATCACTAAGAATACCATAATTAGTCATTGATCAATTAATATTAATTATAATTTATATAATACATTTATACAACTACAGAAATATACTACATAGAAGCAAAAGCTATTGATGTTAAGGAATGCACATAACAAACTCTTCACTTTACCATGTGTAGCCCCAAGATACACACAACTATTATGCATCAATAAAAAATAAAATTTTTAAGAAGTCACTAGTCATTTTGCATATTACCTTCTAGTGGGGGGAGGGTAAAGCAACAATAAACAAAATAAATAAGTAAAATATATAATATATAATATATAATATATTAGATGGTAGTAAATGCCATGGTGAAAACAATGCATAAGGACGAAGATGGTACTTAGTTGAGAATTTAAAAATATGAATTTAAAGGCCAGTGAAATAAACTCTCACTGCAACAAATTTTGGAATCTTTTATGCATATTTATTGGGCCTCATGAAAAAAGGACAGTACAATATTTCACACATTAAATTAACCCCAAAAGATTAAAAATCATCTTTCATTCTGAAGTCCTCAGACTTTCTCCAGATTATGCATTCAAAGTATAAATCACACCCAACGTCATAAAAGTTTTCTTACTAGCAAATAATTTAAGTTTATTCCCTCTGTCCTTTGTGGAAAAGACCACTTGTCTACCTTGAAATGTTATAATGCCACAATGTTCCTGTGGTGTGAGTTCAGAGGCAATGGACAAAACTCCTAAACCAGCATTTCTAGTAGTGCATTTCTTGAAACACTGATTCTGATAAATATCAACAGGTGATATAGAAACGAATGATACAGTTGTCCCTTGGGATCCTTAGGGGATTGCTTCCAGGACATCCACGGATATCAGAATCTGAAGATTCTGATAAGATTCTGATACAGAAAAAAGTCTGTACATGTTTAATACAGACAAAATTTTTTCTGAATATTTTAAATCCGTGATTAGTTGAATCCACACATGCGGAACCCACAGATACAGAGGGCTGACTGTAGTTGGTTTTCATTGTCAAATACAGTTGCCAAATTCTGTGTTAAACACAATTAAAGAATTTTTTTCTCACAAACTTTCTGAGTCTTTACTATCCTAAGGTGAATTTTGAATTTCCAATAAAATGATAAATAACATTTACCAAATAAACATTTGACTATGGAACCCTCTTTTAAAAAGCTGCATTGAGCCATACGCAGTGCTCACACTTTAGGGGGCTGAGGCAGGAGGATCACCTGAGGCCAGGAGTTTGAGGGTGCAGTGAGCTATGATGACAGCACTGCACTCTAACCCCGGCAACGGAGTGAGACCCTAACTCAAAAAAAAAAAAAAAAGTTACGTTGGACTCAGTTTTCCTGCACAGTTTCAGAATTGTGGACTTTTAACTACTCTTTACTCCATAGGAATATGGAGTATTCCATATAGGAAGCCCCCAAAGAGCTTTATGATTTTGGCCAAATTTTAATGTGGGGTCACTCTATCAAGAAGTATGCTTTAGAACAAAATGAGTGTGTCACACTTTAGTGTACAACAGAAGGCAGATTTTTTTTTTTAGTTACAAAATAAAAAGTGTGTGTATTTATGGTGTACAACATGATGTTTTAAAATATGTATACCTTATGGAATAGCTAAATCAAGCTAACTACCATATGCATTGCCCTATATACTTATTCATTTGCAGTAAGAACACTTAAAATCTACTCATTTATATTTGGAATCTAAAAAACGCTAATTCATAGAAACAGAATGGTGGTTACCAGGGAGGGAGCAATTAGGGAGATGTTGGTCAAAGGATACAAAAATTTAGTTAGGCAGGAGGATTAAGTTTAAGCAATCTATTGGACAACATGGTGATGATCATATTAACATATTATATACTTGAAAATTGCTAAGAGAGTAGATTTTGAGTGCAAATTTTGATGATGGAGCCTACCCAAAAGGTAAAAAGAGAAGCTGATGTGTTGAAATGGGTGGAGGCAGAGCAATAAGATCTTAAAGAGGGGAGAAAGCCAATACGTTATTTCCCTAGAGGCAATCTTCTCTTACTGACAGTTTTGCTAAGAGCCAACCTTAAATTGAGTAATTTCATAGATTTAGTAAATGTTGGCTAATCTTCCCTCAAGCCTTCCTTCATATTTAAAAATTCCAAATCTCTTGAAAATACTTGCCTATCATTTAATAACATTGATGGCTCTCTTTAGGCAACATTAAATGTGAGTTGAGCATCCACTGTTTATAACCTATAAGATTAGCTCATTTACATGGAAAGGATAAAGCTATTGCATCAGAGCTAAGTTGCTTACATGTACAACATGTGAAGAGAGAAAAACTGGAGTAGATTCTTCCTCTTCTAGATATTTTTGATATAGTAACTCTTCACACATATAGAATTTATGTATATTAACTTCACCTATATGAACTGACAAGCAAATTATCTATTACTAATTAGTCATTCTAATACCTGTGTATACCCACAAATGTTACCAAGTTAACAGATGTTTTTCCACTTAATACTTGAAGGAATTATGAATCATGCTATTAATATTATAATATGCTCCTGTGGAAAGTATGTGTTAGCTATATAATATCTGATCTATGTCAATCAGACTGTAGTCTGTACCTTCCTTAGCTACAAGCTATGGAAATTTTTCAGGACTAACACCCAAGGCTATTTCAACTGCAACCAGCTAATTCACCACCACCAGCTCCCCTAGTCTTACGGCTTTACAGACCTACACAGTTTGCACAGACCTGGAGGAAATTATACAATGAAGAAAAAGTTTCTGATATATCAACTAGGTCAAAACCCCCTACCCACACCATTCACTAAACATTACTTTTTTTCCTGCTTTGGCAAACTACCAACAAACAATACAATAATAATAACATAATTTGTATAATACATTTGGAAATATTTATGAAGATTAAATGTATATCAGAAAATTTTTGAGCTAAAGAAAGAACATGATAGGGATTACTTCATGAGTAAATAACGGTTCAAGAAATCTCTGTCAGGTGAGAACTTTTCTCTACCCTTTGAACCCTACCCAGTACTTTGGTCCATGTTGTAATTTCTTTTTGTTGCTGCTATTTTGAAAGGAATTGAATCTTTGATTTGGTTCTCAGTTTGACTGTTGTTGGCGAATAGGAATGCTACTGATTTCTGTACACTGATTTTGTAACCTGAGACTTTGTTGAATTTGTTTATCAATTCCAGTAGTTTCATTGCAGAATCTTTGGGGTTTTCTAGATAGAAGATCATATTCTCAGCAAAGAGCGACAGTTTGACCTCTGCTGCCCCCATTTGGATGTCCTTGATTTCCTTCTCTTGTCTGATTGCTCTGGCTAGGACTTCCATCACTATGTTGAATAGAAATGGTGATAGAGGACAACCTTTTCTGGTTCCAGTTCTAAGTGGTAGTGATTTCAATTTTTCCCCATTCAGTATGACGTTGACTGTGGATTTGTCATATACAGTTTTTAGCCTTTTTAGGTAAGTCCTGTCTATGCCTATTTTGTTAAGTGTTCATATGATAAAAGGGTGTTGAATTTTGACAATTTTTTTTCTGCTCTACTGAGAGGATCATATGGTCTTTATTTTTATTTCTATTTATGTGTTGAATTATTTTTATAGATTTGCATATGTTGAACCATCCCTGCATCTCTGGGATGAAGTCCACTTGGTCATGATGGATTATTTTTTTGATAAGCACCTGAATTCGGTTTGCCAGGATTTCTTTGAGAATCTTTGCATCTATAATCATAAGGGATATTGGTCTGTAGTTTCCTTTTCTTATTGCACCCTTTCCTGGTTTTAGTATCAGGGTGACGTTGGCTTCATAAAACTTGTTAGGGAGGATTCCTTCCTTCTCAATTTTGTGGAATAATTTCTGCAGTATAGGCATCAGTTCTTCTTTGTAAGTCTAATAAAATTCAGGTGTGAAACCAGCTGGTCCAGGACTTTTCTTTTTAGGAAGGTTTTTATTGCTGCTTCAATTTCAGTACTTGATATTCGCTTTGTTCAGGAATTTTATTTCTTACTCATTGAGGCTACGGAGGCTGTGTGTTTCTAAGAATTTGTCCATTTCCTCCACATTTTCAAGTTATGTGCATAGAGGTTTTTATAGTATTCATAGATGACATTTTGTATTTCTGAGATATCAGTTGTAATTTCTCCTCTTTCATTCCTGATTTAGCTTTTTTCTGCTTTTCATTAATCTAGCAAGAGGCATGCCAATTTTGCTTATTTTTTCAAAGAACCAACTTTTTGTTTTATTAATCTTCCACATAGTTTTTTTGTTATTGATTTCATTTAGTTCTGCTCTGACCTTTGTTATTTCTTTTTTTCTGCTGGGTTTGGGGTTGGTTTGCTCATTCTTTTCCAATTCTTTGAGACGATTCATGAGACTTTTGATTTGTGATCTTTCTGTCTTTTAGATGTAGGCATTTATGGATATAAATTTTCCTCTCAGGACTGCTTTAGTTGTGTCCCACAGATTTTGATAATTTGTGTCTCCTTTATCATTTAGTTCAAAGAATTTTTTGATTTCCATCTTAATTTCCTCCTTAATGCAATAATTGTTCAGCAGAAGGTTGTTTAGTTTTCATGACTTTGTGTAGAGAAAGAGTTTCTGTTGGAGTTGATTTCTAATTTTATTTCACTGTTTTCTGAGAAGATGCTTGGTATAATTCTATTTTTATACACAGATCAGCACAATAAATACTCATCACTATAAAATCATCCAAAAGCTAAAGGTCAAATGCCAGATACCACAATGTCTCAAGAGAAAAAGCAAAGCAACAAAGTTCAACTCAACAGGATGAACAGAAATCTGCCCCACTTATCAATTCTTTTAATAAATGTAAATGGCTTGAATTGCCCACTAAAGAGACATAGGCTGGCTGAATATATATATATATATATATATATATATGTACATACATATATATATATACACACACACACACACACACACACAAGCCAAGTATCCGCTGTCTCAGGAAACACAATTTACCCATAAGGATGCATTCAGACTCAAGGTGAAGGTATGGAAACAATGTTCCATGCAAATGGCAGCCAAAAGAAAGCTGGCATAGCAGCTCTGATTTCAAGTAACTTAGTCTTCAAATCAACAGAAGTAATGAAAGACAAAGATGGTCACTACATAATGGTGAACGGTAGAATTCAACAAGAAGAAATTAACAATTCTAAATATTTATGCACCTGACTCAGATACACCCAGATTCATAAAGCAAATCCTACTTGATCTAAACAAAATGATAAACAGCACCACCGTAATAGCCAGGGACTTCAACACTCCTCTGACAGAACAGAATAGATCCTCCAAACAGAAAATAAACAAAGAAACAATGGACTTAAACAGAATTCTAGAACAAATGGGCCTGACCAACATTTACAGAAAATTCTACCCCAAAACCACTGAATATATGTTTTTCTCATCAGTTCATGGGACATTCTTTACGACTGACCATATCCTAGGCCACAAAGCATGTCTCAACAAATTTAAAAGGAAGTCTTTTATTATGGTATAAAAAATATAGTCTCATTTAGCTTCAGTTATTTAAGCCAATACCTGTCCCATTCTCTCTCATTGCTTTAAACATACACACACACACACACACAGAATATATAGATTTATCTTTAACAGGAAACACAAAGACAAAATCACTAAGCCTTAAGTAAAATAATCTTCATTTGGTTTGTTTAACAGTTATTAAAGGTTTCAGATAGAAAGTCCTCCATAAAGATCCATTGTCATTTATTTGTATGCTAGGTATGTGCTTAAAAATGTTTAGTGTTTAATCCTCAAAAACCACAGTATAAAAAGAATATGAGCAGACCAACCTGGAAGCATTTAGAGATTAGTTTTCAAATGGTTTTAATCTCCAGAAGTCAATATGTATGCCTAACTCTATAGTACTTTTACTCTGTCCTTCATTTATATACCTATTTATGTTTCAAGGAAATCTTTATTCATATATTTATAATTCCAATTTTTATTTTCAAAATAAATAAATAAACTGCCAAGTTAGGCTCCTACACTCCCACAAAGACAGGAAGACCTGGGCCCTATTTTCTGTTATGATGACATTTCAAAGAGATGACTCCTAGGACCTTACATTCCAGAAAGACATTCCTGGGTTGTAAAACTGGCAAGAAGCTTTTTAAAAGATTTATATCTCAAAGGGGCAAAGAAATAATTGGCAATGACAAATTTCTTAAAGAAAATACTTTAAGGAAAAAGAAGGTCAGAGGCCTGAGTCAGGAAGGAGCATATCTAAGATTAAGTCAATTGAGGGAAATGTTGAGGCCAGACCTTTGGTGATTTCCTAGTTCTTTCATTTTGGCTTGGAAATACTAATATTCATCTTATAGGGCATCAGTGAAGACTGAATAAGATCATTTAAATAAAGCACTTTTCTTTGGGTCTAACACCAAGTAAATATCAATAAGTTACCACTGCTATGATAATAATCATAAAGAAATCATATCACAGATTTCCCATTAAAACTCTTAAAACCCATTCCAGACACAACTGGAAAAACACAACAATGCTTCAACTGAAATTTTTATAAAATATATAATCATAGTTCTTTTATAACCAAGATCAAGGAAAACTAACTTTCTATATTGAATCTGGATCAAAAGAGGAGAAAAAAAATAGTTTAAAGGCATTGTCTGAGTACTTGGTAGTATGTACAGAAAGCAGGGAAATGATCTCTGAAATTGAAAAGAAGATAGATCAGACATGTGGAGGGAAGAAGGCCAAGTTAATATTTGTCCCACAAATATGTCAATTAAGTAATGCCAAAAAAGTGAAATAATCATGCCACACAATTAAAAAACAAAGCTTCATCTTCTAATAAGAGAAAAAATAACTATTCAGCAAAAAAGAAATATTCAGAGATTATATTTGAGGAAAATTTTATAACGATTTTATTACCATAAAAGGGCGTAACAAAATTTGAGATGCTGAGCTTTTAGTAAAAACCAATAAATTAGACAACAAATTTCAATTTTATTTTCAACATTTATAAGTTTTCTTCAAAGGCATTTCTGGATAGACAAGAAACTCCAATGACAAAAACAGAGTGACACTGACAGAATTGAAAAGTCAATGTTCACCAACAAAAGATAAGCTATAGTCCTGATTTTCTATTGGGAAGTCAAATGTAGGTGATTTTATATGATTTAGTCAAATCATATAAATATTTGTTTGATTTTTCACTGGAAAAATAAGCATTAAACAAAATATATTACCCCCATCAGAACACTTGGTAATGCATAAGAAGCTATCCAAAAAACACAACAAACCTACTGGCAAAAATTCTAACACTGACTCACTGAGAAAATTTGGATAGTATCAATGTGCATTGATTTCTGGCAGTCATGTATTGGTTTGTTCATAAAGAAGACTAAGCTGCTGTGAGATTTCATTTCAGAAAGCATGTTTTAAGAAGTCCTACAGAGACTTTAATATTTCCCCTACATCCATAAAGATACTAAGTGTGGAATAAAGGGCTCAATATTGCATTCCAACCCTGGCTGAATATACCTAATATGCTCAACAGAAAAGATAGATAGAAGTCTATCCTGTGGGCTTAGAATTTAAATTGAGCTGACAGGCAACTAGAGTTCTAAGTTCTGAAAACCGAGAGCCCTATATACATGGGGTGCTTCCCTATCATCTTGTATCTCTTAGGTCAATGGAGGAGAGCTGAAGGGAGCACCAAAGAGCCCAATAGGAGAGCATCATTTTGTAGCTCCATCCAACCAGGAAACACTCTCAGTTCAAGGGGGAGTCTTGTATGGCTGATTGAGTTGCCTCCCTCCCCAAGCTATAGCTGCAGACTGATCCTTCTTGGTGCACTGCTGATCATCTCCAAGAAAACCGAGTTAGTGACGTTTCATGCTAGGCTGGCTTGATCTCTCAGGTTGGTTGTCTTCTCTGTGTTACAAGGCCACTCAGGTCCAGAAATCAAATTCACTTGAAGGAAACCAGACTCTAAGGAATGGGCTCATGATAACTTAAACAATAAGTGAATTCCTCAACAAGAAAGCCTATCATTTTACAACCAATTGATACCCACTAGACTAGCCATATGTGTCAGTCAGATGATCAAAGTTTCCCCTTCCTAGAATAAAGTTACTTGGGAAATCTAATTCATTATCAGACTTCTGCTTAATGATAATCAATTCAGGGCCAACAGAACTGAGTATTTTTATCAAGCTATAATAATCTTTTGATTCTCCCTTTCATACTGTAGAAAGTATAAATATCAAACCAACCAAGGTGTTCATGTCAGTGAGTCAAGTTATCTCCTCCTTATGTAATACTGAAATCACAATGACATATTTTTATTTTACATCCTCTTCCTCTGGTATAAACAATGACTGTATCTCATTTGTTTATACTTACTATTACAACATCTTTCTTCTTTCAGTAATCTTATGCAGCTATTACCAACATTTGTGTTTATGAATTCTCTGAGACCGGTTACAACTCAGGGCGAGGACTTTCTGATAATATGTAGATAATGATGTGTATTATTTCCTAGGGCTATAGCCAATTGTCATCAGTGAATAGTTTCCAAATTTGTAAAAACTCCTTTTTCATAGCTTGTCTTCTAATATTTGCATATTTCTCTTTTTCACTAATATTTAATTTTCATCTTGTTATCTGTGACATATATTGCAGGGAGTTAGAGGGTTCCCTGTCTCTTTCTCTCCCTGTTTGTCTACGTGTGTATTTGAACATAGATATTATGAGAAATGTCTCCTGAGATATATTATTAATATATTTATAAAATTTTTCCAAATTAACCACACTTGTTTTTAGAGTAATTTGTTTAACAGGTGATTAAAATGGACTTTCTGTTGTCTTGGAGTTTGAGATGAGGTCTTGTATTAAGCTTCTCCAGAGACACAGAACCAATAAGAAATTATATATATATACACACATATATATATAATATATATATTTCTGGATAGAAAGAGAGATTGATTTTAAGGAATTGGCTCACATAATTGTGGGGAGCTGGCAAGTTTGAAATCTGTAGAACAGGCCAGTAGGCTGAAAATTAAGGTAAGAGTTGATGATATTGCAGTCTTGAGTCTAAATTAAGCAGGGCAGCAGGCTGGACACTTAGCTAGCGTTTCCATGTTGCTGTCTTGAGGAGAATTCCTTCTTTAGGAAATCACCATCTCTGCTCTTATGGTCTTCAACTGATTGGATGAAGCCCACCCACATTACAGAGAGTAATCTGCTTTACTAAAAGTCTACCAATTTAAATGTTAATCATATCTTAAAAAACACCTTCATAGAAATATCTAGACTGTTTTTTCTGACCAAACAACTAGGCACCATAATGTACCCATGTTGTCACACAGCATTAACCATCACAGGCCCCAACGCTGAGCACAATGGGTGATAAGTATTCATGTATTCTAAAGAGAGGCATCAGGGAAATCTCCCGTCTCACCAGAAACTTAATGTGTCAGCAAGACTTTAAATAGCCTTTATTAAACTCCTATTTACAGTATTCCATGATTTCACATTTCAAATTTATAAGCATAATTTTTATTACATACATAGTCACTATAATCTTTCTCCTAAATGTACAATTTTTTTCCTGAACTCTTTATAATTGTTATTGTGTTACTGCTGACTCAGGTACTTATAAAGAAAACTAGTTAAAACTGTAAGGAATATTTATTATTATCCCAAATAGATGGCTCCATGCTAACCTGGATGGTGCTGAATTCAGGGAGATCTTATGGCCCAATGTCTGGATTCTCCCAATGGTATACCACTGGAGATCAGGGAATTCCAAACTCTTAAATCAAAGGGATAACAAATAGTATCAAGCAAGGTAGGTATGGTTACTGGGAAGCCTGGCTTTCTTTCTTTTTTCCAGTTCATATACATCAAAACGCTGGGTGTAGACAGTCGTCATATTTTACTAGAGAAGTACTGGTTCAAATTCTTGCAACATGCAGAAAACTTTTAAATGTTTTATATCTCACTAAACTTTGTAGAACTCCTTAAGGTAAAAGCAATTGAAACCAAATGTGGTATTGCTTATTACTTTTCCACAAAATTCTATAATTCCACACTATCTATTGTAACAAATCTCTATAAGCCTGATTCTCACACAATGTGCACCGAAAAGTGAAGCAGATACCTGAAGAGGAATTTGTAAGATTCTTATCTCTACTTTTTTTTGCTCTTTGCCTTAGATAAGATTAGGGTGAATTTACAAGTGACAGAAATCTTAATGACTTAAACCAAACAGTAATGCATTATTCATTTGACAAGTCCAGAGGTAGGTGTTGATTCAACCATTAAACAATGCCATCAGTAAACATCGGTTCTTTTCACCATTTTGAACATTTAACTCTTTGTCCTTAGATTTGTCCTCCCAGGATCATAAGATGGCTGCTGCAGAGCCAGACATTATGACTGCATCCAAAACAAAAAGCAAGGAGTAGCCAGAGTGCTCCTTTCATAGTGCTCACTATACATATATATATATATATACACACACACACACACCACACACACATATATACACACACACATTACACATATATAAAGAAAGAAAACTTTCCCCATAATCCCCAGGTTGAAGTCTCCTTATAGATCATTAATAAGAATTAGATTAAATGCTCACCATTAGAACACTGTTGGCAATTAGAACATCACTGGCAGGGAGAAATATTTCTCTAACTAAGCCAACCCCCGCCCCTCCACTGATGGAAAAGGAAACTACCTTCCTGAGCACATTACTGCCTGCTCAACATCTGAACAAATGTAAATTTTCTGTCATGGAAGAAGGGCTTGGGAAAGGCTATCCAACAGACAACAAATAGTGACTGCCCCTAGCACCTCACTGTCAATAAAGCATTTCTGAAAGCCTGAGTAATTCGAAACATCTTTAACACAAAAGGCTCCTTCCTCATTGCGAACATTCTTCATGGGTCTCTGCTTTCACAGCTCAGTTCTTGGAATTTCTATTTCTATTTTCACCTGGGATAATTATCATTTCCAAGTGATTTTCAAAATTGGTGCTTACGGATGGTTACTGTTAAAATGCAATTTTTTTCCAAGCTTCCCTGCACTGTATTTTGGCCATCCCTGAACTGCTTTTTGGAATACATACCTTATATGCCAACTGATGGCTTAACCATACGAATGACAAGGCTTAAATAGGAATAAGAAATATCTGAGAATATCCATTTCAGTTCTGTTTATGATGGCATAAAACACTGGCAAGCATAGAATAAAAAACTAAAGAAAAATGCCTGCAAGCATATTCCATTTTAAGACACAAATGTAAAACACTGTAATATACAGGTAAAAAGAGACTTGGTTGCTGTTTTTAAAGAATACACAGTTTAAAGAACAAAGAAAAGCATGAACTATTAATTATATAATACACTGGGAAATGTAAGAATAAATAAAGTAATAAATAAATGTATAAATAAAATAATATGTGAACACAGACCACAAAACAGCTAAAAAACATCAGAGGGTAACTGGTAAAAATCAGCAGACAAAAAAATTGTTTTGATTTATTTTAATGCTAGAGTAAGGTAGAGGAGGAAACAATGTGGGTAACAAGATGTATCTTAAGATCAGTACAGGAAATAGGGAAATTGGATCTGGATGTAGGATTTTTTCTTTTAAAAATACAGAAAAATAAACAGTTTATAACACAAAAATGCTGTAATAGTAGATTACCAAGTATAATAAATTATATATTCATTAATTCAAAAATGTTGATTGCATGCCTACTTTGTCCTATAATTGTGGTAGATACAACAGCAGGCAAGACAGACATGATCCTACCCTCATGGAGACTAGTCTAGCAGGGGAGTCAGATCTCACATAAGCAATAATAAGTGTGATGAGCACGGTAAGAAGATAAACTGATTAGCACACTTTTTTAGTTGCAAATTAAACACACACACAGAGCTTGGCTTAAGCAAAAAAAAAAAAAAAAGGGTAAGGTAATGGCTCCTACAACTGAAAAATTCATACATATATTGACCTTTAAGTGATATTTGATAGATAGGTTTAACTGACGTCACCCAAAACTGGTTTCTTTCTCTCCAGGCTTTGGCTCCCCTTCTCTTAGTTGGCTGCATTATCCAACCAGCTCTCACCTCCTAGAGATAAGATAGCTGTAATAGCTGTAGCCTCACATTTTCACAATTCCAGAAACAGCAGAAAAAGAGAGCCACTTTTCCAATAGGTCCCCCAAAAGCTCTGAAATTCACTTGGATTGTCTCAGGTTTGGGCTTATTTACACTCTGAGCCAATGATCACAGTCTGGGAAATGTGATATACTGATAGGCCAATATATATGGTAACTGTCTCATGGAAACAGGTATCATGTTATGTCAGATTAAGGCAAAACATCCACAGTCATTTTTGTTAGGCCTAGGCTTAGACATCAATGTGTCAATGTTCTTATGGAGCATTGTAAGAAAGTATGAACACCTTCCTTTCCAAACATCTTTCCAGACCCTTTCTCCTCCCCAACTCAGAACACTGGTGCATCTCAATAGAATGTATCAAAACTACTGTATTTTCTCCTTCTTTTTTTTTTTCACCTTTGAACAAGCCTACGTAGAACAGACGACATAAACAAAGACCTTTGAACTTGAAACCACAGGAATCTAAATGAAGCTTTCTACTATCAAAATGCTAGAATCCAAAAATTGGGTACTTCACCATAGCAGACAGCATTTAATATAAAGTATTATTTAATTATTTTGTTTGTTATATTTCATGGTAGTAACTAAAACATTTTCAGAACCTTATGCTTGCCACGTACCCTATAACTGGGCAAGTGTAAAAGCTGCCATTTACTACAAAGACATGACATTTATTTTTTAATATCTGTCCGAGAGGAAGTAAATAGTGGTATCAGGGAAGACTAAAAGGGGAGATCCTTTGGGACAGGAGAAACTTGGCAGTACCCTGAGTGTCAAATCATTTAAAGGTCTCCAATATATACGATAAGCCCCAGAACCAATAAATATTAAAGGCCAAAAGATACCTGCAGAATACAACTTGAAATTCCCTACAGATCACACATTTTTCCCAAAATTTCTGTTATATTTGGGGAGAGGAAAGATGGAAATAAAGATAAAGGGAAGAAACTCATAAAAAAGGAAAGAATGAAGAAAGTCAAACACCTTGAGAGAAGGTGTTTAGTCCTCCAAGGTAAACATTTACAAACTTCAGTGTATATCAGCTCACCTGGGAAATGTATTTAAAGTGCCTATATTTGAGTCCCTCTCACATGGATGCTGATCGTATACTTTTGGAATGAAGCCTACGAGCCTATCTTTTTAATGAGCACCTTGGGTGATTCTGATGCCAGTGATCCAAAGACCACATGTAAGAGAAAATTACAACTAAATCAAAAACTGCTATATCTAATAAGACTGAAATTTTAGGAATAAATATCATGCATTGTGAGAGTAAGGAGAGTGGACATATCAGTTCCATCCTTCATTCATGAGTAAAGCCTACCAACTAGTGCTGTCCTGATTCATAAATACAAGCCTACGTAGAAGAGACAACTTGAACAAAGACCAGTTCCTAGTGACATACAGAGAACAAAATTTATGATGAGCACAAACATCCCTGAGAACAAACACTGGCATGGTAGCGACATGGTATATATTTGAGGTGAGGACAGTGACAGGATTGTGTGAGACAAAAGGTTCAAGTTTAGAAAGGTTACTTGAAATTCAGGTGCAGAAGTCTCTGGAACAGACAGCAATCAGCACTACCTATAAACATTTTAGCAAACACCTTAGGAATCTTGAGCTTTACTTGATTTCCAAAATGATTTCAGGGGATTTTGGAATGTCTGTAGAAGCAGTGACTAGTAGGAAATTGTGGTCATCCACAACTCCCCATGCAGATCCAATTTCGGATTCATTGGGTTACATCACGTAATGTCACCAGAGAAGACAGCAAAGTATAATAAGCAGTCAAACTACTGCTCATGCAAATACTTGTTCATTTTCTAACCTACTAGTAATCCAAGGAGTCTGTAGTGGCTTTATACTCTCCATTAATTTTTCTACCCAGTCTATCCTCATAAAGTTGATTTCTGCTGGACTTGCAGAAAGTTTCAGTACTGTATATTTTCACAAAGCCAAAAAATCGATGGATAATGACTGAAGATCTAAAAGATTTCATCTCTGAAATTTATAATCTGGCCTTATAAACATATCCAAAATATAATTTCAATAATAATTCAGATACTAATAAAAATATTTTATACTAACATATAGTATGTGTTTGTAATTGTGTAAACACTAGTGTAGTATTTCAAAAAAATATAAATTTATCTCTACTGGAAAAACTCTTTCTAACCAATGTTAATTTTAGAAGAAGAGGCAGAAGGTTAAAATCAATTCAGCATAATGATTAAAAGCACAGGTTTTGAATTGTATTTAAATCCCAACTTTACTACCAATTTTGAGATTTGAGCTAAATCTCTAAGCATGTGTATGCACGGGCCTAACATGAATGCAAAAATATCTACCTTACAGAATTATTGAGAGTATTAAAAAACATAATGTGTGTAAAGCACTTAGCACAGTGACTATAACACATCAGGCAATTATAATGATGATGTTGATCAACATCTACCTTAAAGAAATCAATTTGAAGGAAAAAAGGCATATTCCTTCATTAGTTTCTCATTGAATCTTAGAACAATCAACACAAATGGTTTCAAATCATATCTGAAAATTAGTTAAGTGACATAAACGCAACCCGTACTTTGCACTTCACAAAATAGGGAAGTCAACGAGGCAGAGGATAGTTTTTGACTAACCCTGAATCACAACCCATGGTGATTCTAAAACAATTAGCTGCTATCTTAAGTAGTGCTGAAAATCAAAGCATGTAACATTTTATTCTACACAGCCCAGAGCACTATGTTCATTAGAATGACAATTGAAAACTAAAATTCAACCAAGGCAACCAGAACATTTATGAGTCTAGAAACCCTACATGCTTGAGAAGGCTAGTTATTCTCCAAAAATTATTCTGTTCTTCTCCCATAGTGATAGAATACCTGATTTTAACTGGACATTTAGCCAGCCAGAATAAAGACTCCCTTACCAGTAGATCTGGCCAAGTGATCTGGTTCTTCAGGTCAATAAGATGAAAACAGAAGTTTCTTAAGGCAGGTTTTGAAAACTTCCCTTAAAAGGCAGCTGGAGCATGATCTTCTCCCCTTCTTTGTTCCTTTCTCTTATCTGCTAGCTGGAGTAAGAACACGATGACTAAAGGGGAAGCAGTCATTTTGGGCCATGAGATGACCTTGGGAATGGAGGCCATCACAGAAAACCAGTAAGCTGGAAGAAACCGTAAGTCCTCAATGTTTTATGAAGCCAAGCCACCACAACATGCCTGATCCGCATACTCACAGGCTTTCCTATGAGAGGGAACTCACTTCCTAACTTTTTAAAGTTATCGTTATTATGGTATTCATTGCTATGACAATTTTGCCAAATAGAAATATATATATTAAGAGAATGGGATTAACCTAGATTCATGTGAGCTGAATTCAAGGACTCAAAGCGATTCCCTATGGCAGAGAGTTAAAATTTATTTGGAAGAGTAACTTAACAATAGTTGTGAATTGGGTAACAGTTACATAGAGACAAATCTCACTTCAATTTATGGAATACAGTTCAAAATGCAAGAGCTGTTGGAAAACTGAACGATACGGAAGTGTTTCAAAGACAGTGGGATGGTCATCTGTTAAGTTGTAAATCTCTACCTTCATTTGAGAGATCTAACTATGGCATTCCTGAATTTACCTCAAACTTAAAGAAGTTGGGATTTTTATAGTGTCACCCTGGCATCACCAACAAACCAACACTATCTATTGGGCTAAATCAATTAAATGATTACATGGGTAAAGGATATGCAAAGCCATTGATGGCTGGTACCTGATAACGAGAAGAGGTAGAAAGAAGAGAAAAGGAACTGTCTATCCATGTACAGAAAGGCAATACTAGAGGCATACACTATCTGTCTGGTTTACTTAGCCTGCAGAGATAAATATAAATACACACCCTGACACTTCAAACTTTACGATTAATAGTCATGGTAGTATTCACCTATACATAAGTTAAGCTTCCATCAATAACTCAGAAATGTCCTCATCATTCTTTCTGATGAACTGAAGGAATAAGAACAAGGTAGAGATCATGAACTCTGGAAGAAAAACAAAATACAGGATAGAAGCTTTCAAAGAAATGCTGTGACATGAATAAACCAAACTACAGGATGAAAGGCTAGAAGAGAGGCTCTAAATGGGTCTCTTGCTAACAGAATAGCATGGGTGTCCCATGCCAAGGAGAGATAAGGGAGAAAAGGTCATGGTGTAACAATGTAATTTTTCTCTCATTAACAACTTCTTGATCTCTAAATAATATATTCCTATACTGGGAATAATATATTCCTAATTTATAAACCCAGAAATAAAACCACAATGTTGATTAGTGAGAAAGTAGAGGGGAGCCGAATAAATTTGTAACATGATGAGGAGCACATAGTGTCCTTCAGAATACATTAGTCTGTCATTTTTTCCTCTCTTCCTACTAGTAGGCATCCTAAGAGTCAACTGTGTCTCTGACAAATGATTACTCACATTTCTGAGCCTTTACATTAAAATCTAGTGTGATTAAGGAGAATAAAATATTTCAAATTATTCAGTCTATCATGTTAAATATCTTAAATAGTTTATAAATGAAAATATGCAAATCACCAACTCATAAGAATCAATAAACATATAGGGAAAAACAAAGTATAATAGCTATAGTAAACAGTAAATCATAATCTAAAGATGCCAAAAGACTAAAGAAATCAATACATTTTCTATCAATACCAAATTTTATCAGGAGAAAAATACATATTGCCTGGCAAATGCAAACAACTATGAGAGTTAAAGCAATAACAGAAAAATAAGGATGTCAGTTTTAGCAATGGAATTGAATTATTAGTAAATAAAATAACTTTTTTAAATGCTTAGCTGTGTTCTAAATAATTATGATGACTTGAAGGTTTTAAATTGCTTATCTATCTTATTCACTTTTCCCTCCACCATTATTTTATAATGCTTAAATTTGCCTCATTCTTCACTTTAGAAAAACTTTAGAAAATGTTGAATAGAAATGTATATCTGTTAGGAAAATTCATCAAATGAAATTCCAAAATTGACATATTATCATCTGCAGAATTTACACTAATGTTCAGATACAGAACAGAGCAAGCTTAAAAGACATAGTAACTTTTGAGTATGGCTTTCTGCTCCTCCTCACTATCCTAATCTGATACGGACCATTGCTTGATTTTATTGAAGGCCATTGTTCTCCTAGCTTAGGTGGGACCCACTCTGAATCTTCTCTTAGAATCTACACTCCTGAAATGCTCACACTTTATGATCTGCAGCAGCGTAAAGCTATGCATTACCCTGTCTGGGAATACACCCAGCTGAACCCAGAATATTCCAGTGGAAAATGAAGAAAAAAGAAGAAAAAGAAACCACAGTGTGAAGGAAACAAATTGTTTAACCAACTCACGCTGAGTTGAAAGGGCGCTCTCACGTAAGCATTCCTTCCCTTTCTCAGTGTTGCTATGCTGAGGGCAATGAGACAATAGAATGAGTCACACATCCCTGCCTCTCCTTCATCACCAGGACCAAAGACCGACTAGAGAATCTGAAATGGAGAGTAGTATAGTATGACATATTTTGCTAGGGCCACATCCTACCACAATTATTGTCCTGGCTTCTCCACTTGCTAGCTCTACAACCCTGGATAGTGACTTAACATTTCCCCACCACAGTTTCATCATCTAAAAATTGGGATTACAACAGTACATCTGAATTGGGTTATTATAAAGATTAAATGATAAAATCTATATAATTACTATGGTATCTGTAACACAGTAAGCCTGCAATAAACAGCTCTTCATACTTTTTATCACTAATGATTCTGCCCTCCTCTCACCAGGCCATGGTGGCAGCTGTGAATGACATTGATGGCGTATTTGGACACTTGCTCATAAACATAATGCTCTGCATGAAGCCTATCCCCTAAAACTCTTCAAATATACATACAAAATAATTTTTTAATTTAAAAATATGCACACCAATACATATTCTTTGAATCCTTCAAGTTTAGAATATAAAACATCAACATTGATTATCCTATATTTTAAAGAAGGAATTATCACACACAATGGATGTGTTTATCACTGCTTGCGATACCTTGATGAATGTAACAAACATATGACAAAGCCTGTCTTCTAGAGCTTACCTGTCTTCTAGAGCCTACCTTATACTAGTATCTCCAACATATTTCCCCAGCTTATAACATCAAACACATTATTAATACAACATAATATTAAGGGATAAATTGTGTCAAATAAATTCAAAATATTTTCAGAAGGGAGAAAAAGATAAAAGAGACTGAGTTGTAAAGAAACATTTTATGAGATATCTTGTTATTAAACCAAGCATTCAAGAATTCTTGACTAAGTTTTGGCTAGTTCATCAGATCAAAAACTGCCCCTGAATATGGGCCATGTTTCATGTTTCCCTTGCATATTTTTAGTCATTGAAAAATTCCTGAGCAGGTACCTTCATGCATCAAGGGTTGTGAAAGGCATTGAGAATATACCAATAAACCTGGTACATTCTCTCACTGAAAAAGCCTACAGGATTTCCTGTTCCTGATGTTAGTGGAAAACTGCAGAACAATTTTTCCATAGGGTTAGTCTGAAACAATTCGAAAAGTTGGGGAACATAACAACAAATAGAATAATTTGAGTATCCAAGATCCTGAAGATAAGAGAAATACAGTATATATTGCTTTTCCCCTCATGGCACTTGTCAGGTTATAAGAAGGGCCAGGTCAAGAGGCCAAGAAACAAAGCAAAAAACAGTGTCCAAAACTCTGAAAACCTGAGTTGAATTTTCAACAGTCTAATGATCTTAAGGAGGAAAAAAAATTGGAGTTCAGGGGCCCCTAAAGAAGACAACCCCTGATAAACAACCCAGACCTTCAAAAAGACTTTGAAAAGGCCGGACTTCAGGATTAAGGATCAGGCTCTTTTAAAATCCAGTGTTGAACAAGCTCAATCCTAGATTTGGTAAAGGTGATCTGCTCCTGCTGTAACCGCCAGTCAGATTAACATTAAATCCTCCCTGGAGAAAATTAACATCAGGCAAAGCTTTAAAAATTATCTCTGTAATTTTCAGACATATTGTGGCATATGATTTACAAAATTATTAGGCATACCAGGAAAGAGAGTTAAATGTTCAGAAATGAAGAAAATATTTAAAAACAAAAAGTGGAAAGAGACTCCAGGTGATGCAGACTCTGGAATTCTCACACAAGGATTTTAAAATAACTGGGATTAATGTTTTCAAAAAGTAGATGACAAGATGGAGAAACTGATCAGAAACTGTAATCAATCAAAAATTCTAAACTGAAAAGAGCAATTATTAAAACTAAGAAATGTATCAAATAGATTAAGATTTCCAGAGTACATAGGAGAAGAGAGTATTAGAACTGGAAATTAGATCAATTTAAAGCATCCAAACAAAAGAAGAGAGAAGGAGAAAAAAGATGGAAAAATAAAGAAAAGGTATGTAAGAAATACATGGGACATGGTTAAAAGATCTAACAGACAAGTTACTGAAGACCTAGAAGGAAAGAAGAGAGTGGGACAAACTGAGTATCCTATAGGACATTAGCTGAGAATATCCCCAAACAACAAAGACATCAATCCAAAATTTCAAGAAGCTCAATGAAAGCTAAGCAGGCTACATACAAAAACAACAGCAATATATTCAGTTTTACATCATAGTAAAAATACTAAAATCCAAAGACAAAAAAAAATTTTAAAGTAGCCGGGAGGAAAAAAATCAGTAGCTTCAAATAAGGCTGACTTTCAACAGAAACAATAGGAGCTGTAAGATGACAGAAAATATGATTGATAGGCTGAACAGTAACTGCTAACTTAGAGTTCTACATATGGAGAAAATAATTTTCAAAAAAGAAAATAAAATAAAGATGTCTTCAAGCAAACAAACACAGAAAAATCTGTCTCCAGTAGAACTGCACTAAAAAACATACTACAGAGAATTCTTCCAGCAGAAGGAAAAATATCCCGGATGAAATTATGGAAACTGAAGGAGAAATGAATAACAATAGAAAGGGTAAATACATGGATAAATCTAAATGACTATTTATTTTAAAAGAAATAATGTTGACAGGCATAGTGGCTCAGCACTTTGGGAGATGGGAGGATCACTTGAGGCCAGGAGTTTGAGACCAGCCTGAGCAGCACAGTGAGACCCTATCTCTACATAAAAATTTTAAGAAATTAGCCAGGCATGGTGACGTGCATCTGTACTCTCAATTACTTGGGGAAGTTGAGGCAGGAAGGAGGATGGCTTGAGCCCAGGAGTTTGAGGCTGCAGTGAGCTATGATAGCACTACTGTTCTACAACCTGGGAGACAGAGTGAGACCCTGTCTCCAAAATAATAAAATCAAAAATGAAAAAATAATACATAAATAAGAAAGAATGTTAACTTATTCAAATTCAAAATATATATCATAAAACCACAAAAGGATGGAGATACATGGCCCTAGCATGGTCTAGGAAATTATATTTTGGGGTAGATTTAATATGTCAAAGGTATATCTCTATAGCAACCACTAAAACAAAAACAGATATTTTGTTGTATTTATTATTTCTTTCTCTCTTTAAATTAGATTTAATTTGCTAATTTTTTCCAATTTTTGGAGATGGATATTTAGATAATTGCTTTGGCCCTTTTTGTTTTCTATATAGGAAGTTGGAGCTATAAATTGGCCTCTTTAGCTATATGCCACAAGTTTTGATATGTCCTATTTTCATTATTACTCACTTTAAAATATTTTCTAATTTCCATGTGACTTCTTATTTGATCCATGTGTTATTTGTAAGTGTATTCCTTAATTTCCAAACATTTGGGGATTTTTAAAATTGTTTTCTAGTTTAATTTCACTGTAGGCAGAGAACAAATTTGGTATTATTTCAATCCTTTCAAATGTATTGACACTTACTATAGTAGCCCAGTGTATACTCAATTTTGATACATTTTTCTGTGCATTTAAAATAAATATAGACATCCCAGAAGAATTCACATATATATAAACTGTTAGAATAAACAAGTAAAGTTTTGTTGTCCCAGCTGTGAGGAGTGCTGTTAGCAGACAGCTCTTACCTCTCAGTTCCTTCAGCGTTTTCCTCACTGACAAAGAGCTGCCTTGCCCAAGAGAATGTCCTTCCCCAGGCATTTCACATCCACTAACTGATCACTCCAGAGAGAAATTCTAAGGACACATATTTGCTTAGAGGTCCCCCTGGAGTTGACCAAGGCTTTGTCAGACCTACATTGAAGTTTGACATCTCCCTCTGCCCAATCCTGCTTCCTACTCCTCCCTCTTTCATGAATGTTCATCACTGATAAGTAAACTACCCACCAAACTCCATCTCAGCCTCGACATGTACTAACCTGCAACACGTAGTATCAAGAAGGTCCTAGTAATTAGGCAATAAGATGGGGCTTTTAAGTTGAATTATCTGTTGCTCAGTGGGCACTGAAGACCCCATGTCTGGTAATAGGTGGGGCAAAGGCAGTCCCTGAAAAAGGCACTGATCCAATTGTTAAAAATATCACAGGTGATTTTTGGAATGGTGTGCCAGTGTAGAAGAATGCACTAACTAATGCCAGTATCAAGATTTTGAGAATTATCAGCTAAAACAGTATCTATAAGGCCAATGTAATTGGATGGCTATTGTTGCATGTCATTGATACTCTAGAAAAAGATCATGAAAACCTGCAGGTGATTAATTGAAAGGTAAGTGTGAAAAACAGCAAGCCGCCTTCATAACTCACAAAGGCCTCATCTTCTGTAGTCAAAGGGCAGGAGAGATGAGGATTAGGCCCAGGACTTTAAGAGTAAGAGTGGTGAAGCCCAGAGAAAGTTAAACATGCAAACACATTAGGTCTGTTATGTCAGGATCAGAGCTGTGATTATGGACATGGGGGTGGGGGTAAGGTAGCCAGGACACCTGGGATAAGGATCTAGGCTTCCCACATCAGCACAATTTTTAAAGGTTCAGTGATCAGAGGCATGTCAAGTCCCCTCCAAAGTAAAAGACAAATTATTGCATCTTATCCCTCTCATCACAAACAAAGCTAGCACAGTGCCTGACAGACCTCTAAAAGCAGCACATTCCACACCTGGGGACACTGCTTCTACCCATACACTAAGTGATATGAAAGGTTGCTAACTTTGAGTGAGAACCAGAGCATAAAAGGCTCTGCACTATGTCTTGGCTGTGTTGTAAGCAGCTCTCTCCCTTAAACCACATGATGCCATAGATATTATGGTATTAGAGGCATTCACTGTGGGAAAAGTTACCATGTGGAGCTTATGGCGGGTCCTACTAGGAAGAATCACAATGTAGTCCCCTAATGTTCTAGAGCAAAGCCATACCATATGCAGTGGAATTATACACCAGTAAGAATAAAAATCCTTATGTTTGATTACTCCCTGGTAGAGGCTAAACGCCTGACTATGGTACACTAAGTAACCATGCATCTGAAATTGTGTATCATGAGCTGGACTCTCTCAGTCCCAGTAAGTCATAGAACCAGGCAGATGCAATAGTACATCAAAGAATGGAAGTAGCATATTCTGAATTAAGCACTAGCAGGAACAGATTCTGCATAAAGAAGAGCTGCATAAACAGATAGCCCAGACCCCAATGTCACTCACTACTATTGTTCCAGTGCACCCTCCTTAGCTCATTTCTATGGCCATATGGAGATTTCCTTATGACCAGCAAATAGAGAAGGCAAAGGTCTGGGCTCAGGATGTAGTACAAGGCAAAAATGAACAACTATTGCACTTCAACCTTCTCAAGAGAGAATTTGAAAGACAGTGACAAGAAAAAATTCTTCTAATGGCTAGAGATTTGGGCACAGCAGCACAGCAATTAGTCATCCACTTTGTGTAAAAGAAGTCATCTCAGGTAAGAATATATACAAACTCATGGGTGAAGAATAGCCTGCTTACCTGGTCAAGGCCTGGAATGAGAAAGGTTAGAAGATAGAGACAAGAAGGTCGGGGATACAACAAATGTGGATGTACATTTGGGCACAAAATGCAAAGATTTTGTTATCACATGTTAGAACACACCAAAAAGCACCTACTTCAGGAGAAGCACTAAAAAAACCAAGTGGACAAGCTGATGCAGTCAGTTGACATCATCCAGCCTCGGTCATCAATTGTGAATATAGGGGCCAAAGTGAAAGACATGGAGACTATACATGGGCCCAGCAGTGTCAGTTCCTGCTAACAGGCTGAGTGCTGTCACTAAATGTCCAACCTACTAACAGAGGCCAAGGCTGAGCCTCTCATATGGCATTATTTTTCAAGAAGAGCAGCCAACCATATGGAGCAAAGTTGACCACATGGGCCTCTTACATCCTAAAGGGCCAGTGACTTGATTTCAGAGGAACAGATGCCTATTCTTGGTATGGGTTTGTTTTTTCATGTCCTTCAGTCCCCAATCAGCATCACCACCTGAGTGCTTACAGAATGTTTACTCCACCAACATGGGAGCCATGTAATATTGTATCAGTCCAGATTGCCTATTTTATGGCAAAGGAAGTACAAGAGTGGGCTTATGACAATAAGATCCAACAGTAGGATCAATATACAATACCACCAAAAAGCTACTGATGTCACTGCATGTCACAGTTGATGTACCAGTTTAAAGGCAATTCTCTATGAGGTTAGAACACCATCCACTGTAAAGCAGTATGTACATTGAATCAAAGAACCACATATGGTATTGTGTAGTTAGTAAGAAACATACATAAACATGAAAGCAGTAATAGCCCCATTTGTTATCACTCTCCATGAACCACTGGGGGACTTTGTAATTCCCATCCCCACAACTCTGATCTCGGCAGCATTAGAGGGCCTAATCCCTAAAGAGAACATACTTTCACCAGAGAAAAACAACAAAACAAGTCTTTTTCAATTCCAAACTATATTATCCAGGGACCAGCAGACAAAGAGAAGAGTCACTATCTTGATGGGAATAATTGACCCTAATTATCAGAAAGAGGTAGAGCCACTGTTCTACAGTAGTCGTAATGCTGGGCACTTTTGGGAACCTCTAGGTACTCTCTTGCCCCATTGTGACAAAGATAGCAACCTTAGCTTCAAAATAGCATGACTTGGGCTGGCTTTAGCTCAGCGGTTCCTTCGGCAAACTTTGAACAAAATAGCATGACTATTAGGAACTCAGGATCAGCCATTAAGATAAACTGAGGTAGTGTTGAGACAGACGGAAATCTAGAATAGATGGGGGAGGGGCAGGGGAAACAATGAATATCAGTTTCAGCCCAACACCATCTGCACTGATAGGAGGTGTAGTTCTTCCTACTAAACTTCCTTCTCTAAGTCTCCCCAGAAAGACAGTCTTGAAAGGAGCTGTTGCCCAAATTATGTGAAGAAGTGGATCTGAGCAACATAAGAGATTTTCTGTGATGGACACACCACAGGGTGTGAACTATAGTGGACATAAAGATAGAATCACTTAGGTTCTGCCCCAAAGAAGGCCTTATTTCCCCAGCTATTAGGAGTTCTGTAAGCTCCTCCAAGGTTTGTGTCAGCTGCAAAGAGTCACCTTATAAGCATATATTAATACTTTTCTGGGGCAGTCCACACCCATTGACTGATTGCTGCAGGAGCATAAAGGCCTGATTATTTCAGCCTACCAAGAAACATCTCTGAGAGGATGTATTTGCTCCAGAGCACTGCATGGGGTTTGGCTGAGGTTTTGTCAAACTTGCAATGCAGTTTGATTTCTTCCTATGCCCAATCCCACTCCCTTTCCCTCCTTTCCACAAGTGTTGATCCCTTATAAATAGCCTGTTCATCAAACTCTTTCTCATCTGGTTATGAAGGACCTAACCTGTAATAATCATCAAAAAATACCAAATATCCAGGAATAAATCTAACAAAAGACACATGCCTTCTCAAAAAAAGTTGCAAAATTTTACTAGGGAAAATTAAGGAAAATAAAATAAATAGAAGGATAATTAAGGTTCATGGATTTAAAGTCAATATTGTACAGATGTTAATTCTCCCCAAATTGATCTACAAATGAAATGCAATTCCAACAAATACCTCAGCAAGTATTATTTGTGAAAATTTATAAGCAGATTCTAACATTTTTTTGTGAATTCAAAAGGATAAAAATACCCATTCCCTCAAATAAAGAAGAACAAATTTAAAGAATCTACAATACAAAAAAATATAAATTATAGAGCCACAGCAATTAAAAGTATGCAGCAATGGCAAAAAAGATGGATAAATAGAGCAATGGAATAGAATAGAGAATTCAGGAACACATAGACACTTGATTTATGACAAGGTGATGCTGATTTATGACAAGGTCATTTCAACATATGGTTTTAAATCAATTGGTTTCCTTATGAAAAAAAAGGAAACTTAACACCTACCTTATCTCTTGTTCAAAAACCAATTCTAGGTGGACTGTAGATATAAAAGAAAAAAGCTTCTGGAAGATATATAGAAGAATATATTCATAACTTTCACATAGACAAAGATTTCTTAAACAGGACACACGTACACACCACCAATCATGTATTCATCAAAAGACACCATTATGACATTAGAAAGGCACAGATGGGAGAATCAACAGAGTATTGATTCTAGGCTGTCAAGGAACACCTATAAATCAATAAGAAACAGACAACCTCAATACAAAACTGCGCAAAAAACTTGAAGAATCATTAAAAAGAGGTGAACCATATACAAACAAATGACTATTAAATATATGAAAAAGCATACAACCTCATTAATCGTTAGGCGATATAGTTTGGATATTTGTACCCTCCCAATTTCATGTTGAAATCTGACCCCCCGTGTTAGAGGTGGGGCCTGGTGGGAGAGGTTTTGGTCATGAGGGTGGATCCCTCGTGCATGGTTTGGTGCCATTCTCATGCTAACCAGTTAGTTCTCTAGTTCTATTAGTTCACCTGAGAGCTGGTTGTTTAAAAGAGCAAGGCATTCCCACCTCTTGCTGCCTCTCTTGTAGATACACCTGCTCCCCCTCCTCCTTCTGCCTTGATCAGAAGCCTCCTAAAGCAGAAGCAAATGTTGGTGCCATGCTTCTTGTACAGCCTGCAGAATGAGCCAAATAAACCTCTTTTCTTTATAATTTACTCAGCCTCAGGTATTCCTTTGCAGCAACACAAAATGACGTAAGACATTGGGGAAATGCACTTCACAACTACGAATGGCTAAAATTAGCAACACTGACAATACCAAGTGTTGTTAAGGATCAAGAGAAACTGGAATTCTCATATACTGCTGATTGGAGACACAATCACTTTGGTAAACTTTTCAGCAATATTTTCTACAGCTGAAGTGCACACACTCTATGACCCAGTAATTCTACTTTTAGTTTGATACCTAAAAGAAACTCATATAAATGTTTATCAAAAACTATACACACATCATCACAGAAGCATGAGATATCATAGCCAAAAACTGGAAACAACCCAAATATCCATTTAGAGTAGATAATTTATCAACAATTTTACTGTAATAGGTAAAAAACAGAACACTATATATGACAAAAAATGACAAGTTACTGCTATTTACAAAAAAAATGAATTCATCAAAGAAACTTAATTTTGAATAAAAACAGACTCCAAAAAAGTACATATTGTATGATTCCATTTATATAAAGTTCAAAATCTGGGTGGAGATTATTTATGGAAAGGAGCAGCAGGTCATGACTGTGAAGGGCACAGAGAGAATCGTGGGTGGATAAATGTTCTATTTCTTGACACGAGTAGTAGAAATATGATGGCATTTAATCCATGAAAATTTATTTAACTGTATACATATGATCTGTGTACTTAACTTAAAAAATAATAAGCTATATGTCTAATACAATGCTAGACATAATGAAAATTATATATGTATTGATTTAATTTGTGAACTTCATTTGCCATACACATAGTGCACCAAAAGAATGTCAGATCTAGGTAAAGGAACAGAATATAAAAACCAATTCATTCTTCTTACACCTGTGGAACCCCAGGCCCAGATGTCTATGCCAAGATCACAACACCCTTGGCACAGCTGTTTGTGTCCAGGTGCCATGCTCAATTTTAGAAGAACACTCTGCTAACCCTCTAAGGCTGTAGACCGAAACACAAAATTCTGCTTCTAAGAGAACATCCTGTACCATACTCTACATTTTACTTTGGCTGCTGAACTGGAATAGTAATTGCCGCCCTTATTTTTCAGTGGAGGGTTTTTCAGTGCAGCATTTATAAGTTTCTCATTTTCTGAGTGGATAAACCTGGCCCTAAACACCACAGCCCTAAATACTTTTACTAGTATAAGTACCATCCACTGCAGACATGTTCACCACAGGGAAAATCTGGCTTCTTGATATTTTGGTCTGGCCAAATGGACATCCCGCCAGGTTTACAGTGAAAGATCAGAGTTTTCTGACAACAGCATGAGGAATATTTCCCATTCAGGGATGAGTGACTTCTGACAGGAGTTTGCAGGTTTGGCAAAACATTGCACCAATCAGGCCAAACCAAACACTGAGTGGAAAACTCCACTCAAACAGTGTACTGTGGGCCCAGATCCCCTGTGGCCAGCCCATGTGTGCAGCTGACTCTGGTTAGCAATGAAACAGCAGCCAAACAGTGCTGTACGTACTGTACCAAGGATATGCCTCAGCCAGGTGAAGGGAAGGATGACAGGACTACTGGGACACTGTCCCAGGCCTAATCAGAAGAGTACGCTCTGAGTTTTTCCAGGACCTCGTAATGCCAGAGCTATTTTAATCATGGCTTTAAGGAAATATTTTGAGCATAAGTGGCTTTTGTGACCCATATGTCTAAATATTTTCCCTTTTAGACTAGAAGAGAAGACACCTTGTTTCCACATCTCTACAAAGTGAAAAAAAATTTTAAAAAGAAAACACTTGACTCAACTCACAAATGTATCCTATCAGATTCCACTGTCTACCCTCAACCTTCTTGTTCCTCAGTTGCAAAGTCAGTAATTAGGAACAGTTTTTCTATACATCTTATGTAGTGACAAGTACACTATTCTTACCAAACTATTGAGCATTTACTCATATGACCTTTAAATCTGCTTTTGTTAACTTATTTCAAAAGTTTAAAAAAGTCCTATAGAAGCACCTCTTGAAATTTTGCCTCCATAAGAAGGCTTTCATGAAGAAAGAGAATAAACTGCATCTAAACCTACACTTGCCACAAATTTTGTATTACTTCTCTTCATTGGCATGAATAATTAAGAGTTGTTTGTACATTTACTTTAAAAGTATATGGCATTCACCCACTGTGCCTAAAACCGCTGTATGTGGCAAATGTGGAAAAGGCAGTCACCCAAAAAAGGTGGGAAATCGCTTTACAGTATATTATAGTAGATAGATTTCATGGAGCAGTTGAAGATGTCAGAAGACCCTAAATGTGGAAATAAAGATTAATTTTAAAAATTCTCTGAACTTCAAAGGATTGGGTGGACATATAAATAAGATTAATCATTTCACATGTACTAATATTTCCATGAATAACAATGGCTATTAACATCCAATTTCCAAAAACATACATATTTCCTGAAGAAAATTTTTATTACTGGAACAACATAGTCTTTCCAAATAAATATATGAACATTCATTTAATATATACTTAAAGTCCTGTCTATATTTTATTATGCAAAAAATAAGGAAAAAACGAAAATTATTGTAAGCTGCTAACTCTAACAAAGAGGTTGATTATAACTTCTACTGTGCTTCTTCATGTTTTCTTGGGATTCCATGTCACCCTACTTGCAACTCTATTTTTCATTTTCATCTTAGTAAAAATCCAAAGATTCTGACATTTGTAACAAGCAGCAAACAGGAGACAAGGGTGAAAGACTTCACCCCAGGTCAATTCACTTGGCAAAGGAGCTAAGATTTCCCTGTGCCCATTATCCAATGGCAAAAGGTTTAAGAAGAGAAAGAAATAGATCATTTTGTTCAACCCAGAAAACGTTTTGACTGAAATTTTGTATCTTTTCTTAATAAAAAATATCTAAAATTTTTATAGCCATTTATAGTTTACATAGTGAGCTCCCACATTCTTTTTGTTTAATCCTCAACAGAACTCTTAAGAAGCAGATGTTCTGACCACTACTTTGCAATGAGATGCCAAAACAGGAACCAGAACCTGAAGGTAAGGCCCTGGTCCCAGCACAAAGCTTTTCTTGACCAAAACTGCTCTGAATATATGAAAGAAAAGGATGAAGTTGCTTAGAACTGCAAGCAATACTTACTGGCCAGGAGGTCAACCTGCACAGCCCATTATAACATCTACTGACACAACTGCAAAGTGTTACACAAGGACAAGCTTTGCATGACCTCTGTGACCACCACTACACAGAGAGGCCTTGAGCCTGTTAACCTGCCTGGTACATTACTACTACAACTGGCAGTTAAGAAAGCTATCACACTAAGGCTATCTATAACCAAAGAATTCAGACAGAGCCTTAGCCACTGAAAGCACCCAGAAGCAAAGTCAAAAAACCCTATACAGTATACATTATAGTAAAGGGGGCAAACATTCCCATCTTAATGAAAATAAATTAAAAAATAAAAAGTGACAGTTTCTCCAGATGAGAAGGAACCAGCATAACAATTATGGAAGTATGAAAAAACAAGGTGTTACAACACCCCCTAAAGGATTACACTAACTCTTCAGCAACTTATCCTAACCAAAATGAAATCATTAAAATATCAGATAAAGAACTCAAAATATTGATGTTTAAAGAGGGTCAATGAGATGCAAGAGAACTAAAACCAATACAGAGAAATCAGAACATCAGTTCAAGATATAAATGAGAAATTTACCAAGGAGATAGACATTAAAGGAAACAGAACTCCTGGAAATGAAAAATTCATTGAAATAATTACAAAATACAGATGAAAAATTCAACAATCAACAAGACCAAGAAGAAAAAAGATTCTTATAACTTGAAGACCAGTCCAAAAGAACAAAGAAAAAACAATTTAAAAAATGAATATAGCTATCAAGAAGTAAGGGACTATGTAAAACATTTGAACCTATGAATCATAGGTATTCCCAAGGGAGAAAAAAGAGCAAAAAGTTTGGAAAATCTATTTGAGAAAATAATTAAGGAAAACTTCCCTAGTCAAGAAAGAGAGCTAGATATCCAGATACAAGAGGTTCTAAGAAATCCAAGGAAATACATTCCAAGAAGGACCTTATTATGTCATATAGTCAACAGACTGTCTAAGGTCAACATGAAGGAGCAAATCCTAAAATCAGCCAGAGAAATGTATCTATAGTCACCTAAAAAGGAAACCTCAACAGACTAATAGCAGACTTCTCAGCAGAAACATTACAAGCCAGATGAGATTAGGATTCTATATTCAAAGTCCTTAGAGAAAAGAACTATCAACCACAGATTTTGTATTCTGTTAGAAAAAGCTTCTTGAATGACAGAGGGATAAAGTCTATCCCAGACAAGAAAATGCTAAGAGAATTCATCAAAAGTACACCAGCCTTGCAAATTCTCCAAAGAGTTATAAACATGGAAATGGAAGGTTGACACTTGCCTTGATGAAAACACATAAAGGTATAAAACTCACAGGATTTTATAAAACCAAAAATGAGGAAGAGAAAGAAATCAAATGGCAACACAAAAGAATTCAGCCAAAGCCACAAACAGAGACAAAGAAGAAAAAATAACCACAAAGCAACTAGATAATAATTAATGTTATGACAGAAACAGAACCTCACATATCAATATTAAACTTGAAAGTAAATAGACTAAATGTTCCACTTAAAAGATACATATTGGCAGAATGGGGGAAAAACATGATACAACCATATGCTGCTTACAAGAAACACACATTACTTGCAAAGACTCTTACAGACTGAAGGTGAAGGGGTGAGAAAAAAAGATTCCATGCAAATGAAAACCAAAATCAAGTAGGGTTAGCTATACCTATATTGGATAGGACAGATTTTAAATCAACAGTAAAAAAAGATAAAATAGGTCATTACATAATAATAAAAAGGTCAATTGAACAAAACATGACAATCCTAAATATATATGTACCCAATACTAAAGCATCCAGATTCATAAAACAAATTTTACTAGACCTAAGAACAGAGATAGACAACAAAACATAACAATAAGGCACTTGAGCACTCCACTGACAGCAATAGGCAGATCATTGAGACAGAAAATCAACATCCTTACATCAGTCACAGTGCTCAATACATTACTTTGTCCATAATAGGGACCTAATGAATATTTATCAGTTCATGAACATGACCTATAATAAAACCAATTGTATTTTGATATAACTTGGGTTATAGCCTTATCTGAGAATCACCTTAATTGCTATTTACCAATTAGGGGTAGCCTTTTTTTTCCCTCTCCATTTCTGAAGACATTCTGACTTCCATTTAAATGGGCTTTTTACTGTCCTTGCTAAAATTACAACCCTCCTCCCCCGAAAAAAGAATAAAGGCTAAAGAAATGTTAGATTCATGAAGATGCATCTCATGGTAAAGAATACATTTCTGCATATTTGATTTTCCAATAATTTTGTTTGCTAACATTTTTTAATGGAAAATATGCAGGCAATTGAAAAAGAATACTTTTAGTTGACATTTTAAAATCTCTTGGAAAATACGAACATACTTTAGGATTAGATTTTTTCTCTTGTGTTTTTCATTTTACTTGAAAATAACTTTATTTGTATATAGTCAAGGCTTGGGGTGGGATTAAGTTGTAATGGCCATTTTAGCTATTTTTATGGCAATGAGAAACTCAAGGATTAAAGACTACTTTCCATACATTTATGTCATACTATCTCCTCATTGCTCTGCTCACATCTCTCATTCTTACCTTCATGTGAATACACATTCCACCTTAAAATGAGTTCTCAGACTCACAGGAGATCAGTTTCATGAATTAAAGGAAGTCATCCAAAGGGAAAAAGAGAAGGCAATTTCAAGTCTCTGATTCTTTTTGGGTCACATAATGTAAGATTTGGGTTGCCTCCAAACACTGGCACCTAACTATGAGAACAAGAATATATTTTGTGGCTCTTTAACAAACTGCCTCATAATGAAATGAATATTGTAATTTCCACAGTATAATGTTCATAGAAATGTACTTGTCTGAGCAATAGTAAATATAGAATTATTGACATGTTATGCCTCTCTGTGTTCATGAATAAAAATATATATCAGGTTATAAAGACACATATACAACCTGTCTTCTATAATAGTAGTAAATAACCAAGAGTGTTTAAAAGAAGACAGAAAAGAAATAACAACAAAAGATACACAATCTATGGCCTAAGGCAGGCTAAATTGGGGCTCCTGGCCAGCCAGGCCAGCATTCATCAACCTTCACTCTGACACCCACATCCCAGATAACCATTTGCAGCAAGTGATATGCATAAGACTTTGTGTTTTTTAAGTAAAATAAGAGAAGGGAATTTATGATTTGAGTCTTACACTATGAAAGGAAAGGGAAGGCCGGGATGCCATGTTTGTTCCTCAAAGAATATTTGTTCTATGTTTAAGCACTTATAATTAGTGGAGCAAGGCCCCAAAAGTTATTAAGCTCTTTTGCATGAAAGCTTCTGTAAGATATTGGACCAAAGGAGAGGTTTTGTGGGGCTTCAAATTTGTTAAAAGTTGAGGCACAGAATCGAGGAGAAGGTCATTCTTTTCACCACTGCCCAGAACCTTACAATATTTTGGCAATTCAATGGCTATGGTTTGAAGAAAAGTAGTTTTCGAAGGGATATTTTTCTTGCAGTAAACTAGTAAACCATGATGTGCAGTGACAATAATGAACCCTCTCAGGTAGCAATTCTATATATTTGGGAGCTAGAACACAGGAATAAGACTGGGCACCAAGAAACAATATCTAGAGTGTGGACATAGTGAGACACAATTCTGAAAATACATGAAAATAACTAGGGGATTTATTGAGCTTCTGCTATTATGCGGATAGAAGCCAGCAAGTCAGCAGATACGTGGGTTAAATGTACACTGAGATTTTAAAAAGGCAATAAATGAAATCCCCTTTTCCTCTCCCAATCTCAGAAATGATTGAGAGGTTGATGCAGGGTTTAGGCAGAAGGAAAACAAAATACCTTTTATTACTAATGGATCCAAGGATGTGGCTTAAGTGCTCAGTAATCATGAGCTTCCTAATACTGGACCCTCAAATTAAACAGTTACTACTCAGTTACAGGCAGTGTTGAAGACTGCGGTCCTCCCCACTGGAATGGAAGAAAGGTCATAGACGAATGTGCGCTCTCTACAGGCAGATCCTGAGTAAAGGAAAGATTTAGGCTACGTATGCAAAATTCCTCTTTCCAAACTCACCAATCACCTTGGGAGTGCTGAGGAAGAGAGTTGAATAAGCTACCAAGAGTTTTATTCTTGTGAAACTCTTTCCACATGGAAAGATACAGCCCGTGGAACGGAGGTTTCCGCACTGTCAGCAGTTTGCAAAGAGCCTGGCACTGGGCCTATCGTGCAGCAGACTATCTACAATCTACCATGCTTCAGGCACTTACTAACAATACGAGTTAGATACCAATAAATATTTGTCTTCCTAACTCCAAAAACTTAGTATGTACTGGACATTGCTTTTTACTACTCTTCTTCCTTTTTCAAAGGGCTAGAAGAAGTATGCTTCCTAAAAGTAGTAATTGGTAGTAAATAAGGCCATTTAGCAACTCTTACAATTACAAGGTGATTTGAAACAAGATTTCTACCTGCCATGTCGATTATCCATGGAGGTGAGGACAGAGGGGCAACAGAAATTAGATTCAGATACAAAATAACTTTTATCAAGTGCCCACTTTTGTTGAGCACCAAGCTAATACTTTCACAAATGATTTTATTTAATATGATTAAATACTTAAAACAACCACATCACAAGAAGAAAACAATTAAGACTCAGAAGGTTAAGTAACTTGTTCCAGGAGTTTAGAAAAGAAGAGATTAGAATTATATTTTTAATTATGACCCAGACTCATTTTATTCCACTGTGCTGTACACAACATCAGAATATACATATAAAGACAATTACAACTTTAAAAAAATGGATTTTGTGGAAAAATTTTTAAAAACTTATGTTCCTTTGAATCATACTGTTAAGTAAATTAAAATAATCCTCTTTATATCATAATAGTTCTTCTAAAATCAGTTTTAAATGATTTCTTTAATATTCAATGAATACTTTTAGGGAACTATTTAAAGGACTAACAGCTATATGACCAGTATATCAGCAAATGGTCTTCATTTCCCTCTAAATCTTTGTGTATATGTCTTTCATCAAACTCAAACCTTGGACATTTACCAAACTTAAGGAAATTTTCCTTTGACACTGTTCAGATACAGGATAACCCAGTGATAATCACTGCTTTGCAGGCATTTCACATGAGGCATTTAAAATTCTGGTGGAGACAATCTGTGGATATAAACCAACATAAAATCTGAAGTGGAAGAAAGCAAGCCCCCTCTTTGCGAAGCGATGGCTCAGGGAAGCAGCACAGAGTGTCCTGAAGGAATATCGGGGACCTTTCAGCTCAGCCTGCTTTGATTGTTCCCAGAGGCTCCCTTGGCTGTTCTGGCACATTTCCTCTCAGACTTACTTTCCACTGCACCACTTCCCAGAGTGATTAGAAACAAATAACAGCGCCAATCAAGTGTAAGAATGCCTCAGATCCTCTCACACGGCTGGGCTGGCCCTTCCTGCTGCTTTCATTGGCAATTGCATAATGTGGCTTGCTAGAGTGGTTTTAATTTGAGTTTGGCTAATGCATTAATTTGAGATTTTGATAGATCCATTTTCAAAATTATTTCTAGTTTCTTATTTGGAAAGAATAAGTTATACTCTAGGTTAAGAGAGAGAGGTTTTACATAGCACTAGCCTTAAACATAAGCCAACAACCTGAAGAGTATGATTTGAGAGACATGACAGAAGTTTAAATTATCTTAATATTTTTCCCCACTTAATTGCCTTGGCACTTTTCACCTTTTTCATCCACCTTACCTGTTATGATTTCACTGTTGGAACAACTCATTTGAGTTAGAAAACTAAAACAGATTATCTCTGGAAGGCTGTTAAAACATGTTATGTAGGAAGAAATAAATGGGAAAAGATGGTAGGCAAGGAGGTATCATCTTGCATTGATGAATTAGGCTAAATTCCTTTATGAGGCTGGACATTTTTTATCTTTAGGAGCAGAGATTGAGGAAAAGATATATATGGTATACTGAAGTAGAGAAAACATCCTGCATCTATTACTTTGTGAGTTTGCCAAAGACTGGTTCCTCATTTGGCCTTGCCTGGCATGCCATGCCTCCTGTTTCTAAGACCTGTGAGTACACCAAACTTTGTTTTTCTGAATCTGTCCTGTATTCCCTCCTATGGACACACCTGACTGACCATCACATAAAAGAACACAGAGCAGTACAACTATGGGCATAGCCAGAAAAGACCTGAGAAAGTCCTAATTTCTCACCTCAGGTTGACCTGAGTCTCTGTAAAAGCAAAATAAAAGCTAAAGCAGAATTGTAAGCTACCAGAAAAGTGAAGAAGTGAAGGCATGGCCCCATTTGCACACCAAAGGCCCTCAACAAAGGTTGGGAGACATTGACTAAGGTATTAAGAACATTTCTGCCCAATCATTAGCTTACCACAACCTTAATCAAGCGGAGACTTCAGTGGCCACACGTGACAAAGAGTAGAAACTTTAAAAATTTAGTTCAGGAAGGTCACTAAACAAACAAAACCAGCAGCAATAAATACAACAAAAAACAGCCATAAAAACAAATCTTAGAGTGGGGATAGAGTTCCAGAGTTGCCTCATTATCTTATTTAAAATGTCTAGTTTTCAACAATAAAAATTAAGAGACATTCAAAAGATAAGAAAGTACAACTCATACACAGGGTAAAAAAGACAGTCAATGGAAACTGTCTCTTGGGAAAGCCAGACTGCAGAATTACTAAACAAAGATTTTAAATTAGCTATTAGAAAGAAATAAAGGAAACCATGTCTAAAGAAAAATGAAAGTATGAGAATGATATTTTACCAAAGAATATAAACAAAAAGACAAATTATTTTTAGAAGAACCAAATAGAAATCCCAAAGTTGAAAAGTATAATAATTTAATTGAGAAATTCACAAGAGGGACTCAATAGCATGTTTGAGTTGGCAGAAAGAAAAGTAAAGGAACTTGAAGACAGGCCAATTGAGATTATCCTGTGTTTAGCAAAATGTAAAAAAGAAAAAGAAGAAGAAGAATGAAAAGAGCCTCAGATGGTGACCAGTGGTACACCATCAAACATGCCAACAAATACATAACAGTAATCCCAAAAGGAGACAAAAGAGAAAATTGACAGAAAAATATTTGCAGAAATAATAACTGCAAACATCCCAAATTTGATAACAAACATTAACCTGCACCTACAAATAGCTCAACCTCAAATAGGATAATCTTGAAGAGACTGATATCAAGATACAACATAATCAAGCTGTCAAAAGGCAGACAAAGAGTGAACTTGCAAAGCAGCAAGACTGGTGACTCATTATGTAAACACAATCATTAATAATATTTACAGCTGACTGTTCATCAGAAACAATGGAGGCTGGATGGCAGTGCCATATTCAAAGTGCTGAAAGAAAAAGACCACCAAGAATGCAATATCCATCACAGCAACACTGGTGCAAAGGGCTGATAACTATGCACCATGTGGCCAGTGAGCTAAATTGGCACCCAGAGGAGACCACCACGTTGCAAGCCAGAAACCATACACTCCGGAATAAAGAACATTTTTGCCTCCTAGAAGAGGGTCCTATTTGCACTGATGGGATTTGACACTGTATTTTTCTTTGTTAAAAAACAAAGAAGAAATTATGACATTCCCAGATAAATAAAACATTGAAAGAATTTGCAGCCCTATAAGAAATAATAAGGAAGTCCTGTAGGCTGAAATGAAAGGTAGTGGACACAAATTTGAATCCATGCAAATAAATAAAAAACACTAGTAAAGTTAACTACAAAGGTAAATGTAAAATACAGTATAAATGTATTTTTCATTTGAAACTGTTTTCTTTTCCTATGTAATTTAAAAGAAAACCACATAAAGCAATATTTGTAAAACTGCTGATGATGGGCTTATAATGTTTAGAGATGTAATTTAATGAAAATAATAGCACAAAGAAGTGACAAAGACATGGGGTGCTATAGGAACAAACTTTTTGTATACAACTGAAATCAGTTGATGTTATTTCTAACTAGATTGATAAACTAAGATGTTGGTTGTCATCTCCACGAAAAATCCTTAAAAATAAGTAGGTCTAGACCTAACAGATATCTGTAGACATTCCATCCTAGTACTAAAGGTTGTGAGGATCAGTCACCTGTGCATCAGTATCTAAAAGGCCCATGAAGTGCAATGGGCCCCCACCCACTGACCCTGACCTTAGCTTAGGAACTCTGGTGCCCACTAGGGTCAGAAGAACCTCAGACTGACTCCTATTCTGTTTCCTTTTGAAAGCTGAGAGGTCTGGGTAAAGGTTGATGGAATCCCTAATTCATCTCCAGACTCACTGGGAGAAGAGGGAATAGCTCATGTCACTGAGGCTGTCACCATGCGAACTCTAGCAGAGGTGCCCATTGGGACCCCCAATGGCCCAATAGCTGGTCACCAGTCTTTTGGTAGGAAAGTCATCAATCTTGCCTTTGAGTCCCATTATCAAGTGACCAAACCAGAGATGTTTTGGGCAAGGCCCTTGCCTAAGTCGCCCAGGAGAGGATGCCCAGTTACTGCTCTTGCACTATTCTTTCTACTGGTCACATGGAGATGGTGAGACAAGACAGAGACCATGGAAAAAGCAGTCAGGAAGAGAGCAGGAAGAAGAAGGAGCTAGAAATAAACAACAGAAGCAGGAAGCTGAGACCAGACTGTAGACCCTGGATGACAGGCCAGTTTCCCTTGTCTGAGGAGCTGACTATTGTGTTGCTGTTGAGTGAACAGGGCTGATCTGGGACAACATAGTTTCTGTTCCCTGCATGGTTGTTTAAGGGACTGCCAAGGTTTCCTGTATCTCCTGTCATATCCTTACCATAAAACCCTACTAACTAAAGGAACCAAGGACGTTCTTCCTTTTTACCACGAACACTGGGAACCACAAATCCTTCAACATTGTTGCAGTCTAAAGATTGGGGGAGGATGTGGTGATGTCAGCTGGTCAGTTCCTACAGAGTTTTTTTTACAAAGCTAACAAACTGGGACTTGACCCTGTGGGAGACAGGAAGTCACTGAAGAGTTTTAAGGCAGAGAGTAAAATAAACAGAGTAACACTCGTAAAAATCACTTTGCAAACTGTGTAGAGACTAGGTTGGAGGGGCTAAAACTCAGCGGGGAGAGAGAACAATAGAACATAGGAATTTTAACACTCAGTGACCCTGTGTGTCATTATGTTTTCTGCTCTTTTCTCATTTATTTTGTATCTGTGAAAAGTCAATTGAGTACTAACAGTTACAACATAAATGTGAGCAACTGAAGTCAGCTTGATAATCCAAATAAAAAATCTGTTTTATCTTCAAGTAAGGCTTTTCTCATTACTTCTTAATTTCACTTGACCCCAAACACAGACAGTCAGGCTGTGTGTGCATTAAGTTTTAATTGTGAGAAGCATTTAAATTTAGACAAAAATTTGAACCAAATCAGAGTAATAAACAAAGTTTCAACTATGGCACAGGAATAACCCTAGAAGCAATGGTCCATATGATACAGTAATAATTGTTATTCACTTTCTTTCTTCCTTCCCCTGTATTGGAACAATGTTCCCAAATGATAAATATATCTAGTTTTCTGAGTCTATACAAAGCCTGGATCTAAACACTGTGTAGAATCTTTAATTTCATTATTTTTAGGCTCTACCTTTCATCTCCACTAACATTTGTAGTTTATAAGTTCATTCCCTTTGGGTTTCAAATCATTGGTGGAAGTTTCAAGAAGGATATTTAAATGTTTAATCTAAACAATCATGCCCCAAAAAGCAGCCAAATTAAATAAACCAGAGAACTTTCTGATTAAGAAAACTTCAAAGAAATTGCAACCAGCTGTTCTCCTTCTACCATCAATTTATTTTCTCTGAACAGTGAACAAAAGGAAACGGGCTGTGGCAGAAAACACTGGTTTCGACATATGTCAGAACTCACTGATAGTCACACTTGTTAGAAAGAAGAATAGTCAACCAAAATGGAGATAAAGAGGAAAAAAGAGAGAGAGAACTAAATTTGTAAAATACTTTTAAGAACAGATCACTTATAAACAGATTGACTGTTAGAATTTGAGAGACTGAATAAATATTTCCTCTTTTCCTGGCCGAAAATCAGAACCAATTAAAAAGTCAAACAGTTAAGGCAGAAAGAGATGAAAATATCACCTTCATCACTGATGAAGCCTTCATGACAAAACATGGCTAGGTGTGCTGAGCCCTGTGATTAGTCAAATCTGCCCATCAGTCATGGGCACAGTGCACCAGTGACCAGTCCAGGCCTCCGAATCTGTAAAATCTCCTACTATAGCATAAAGGTTCAGTCAGGGATGGAAGAGGGTCTAAGACAATGGACAGAGAAGAAACACTTGAGCTTGAGCTCACTTTCTCTCCCTAAGCCACTATCAAAAAGCTACTCCTGCTCACCTGGAGAGATGCTAGACGCAGAGTGAGGTTATATGCTAATAAAACGAAAGCCCCTTTCATTGGGAAGGATTTATCAGAGAAAGGAATATCTGTTCTCCTCCCCAATTCCTTCAAAACTTACCACCAGCTGATTATAATCAGTGTCCTAAGCCACACCTCAGAAAATTTTAAGTTACTTATTTAAGACTCATAAATTTCAAGTGGTAGAATTAAGATTTGAATTCAAAACCATCTGACTCCAAACTTTTTTCATTACTCAGGATTGTTTTACCTTTTTTTTGTTGTTTGTTTGTTTTACCTTTTTCTTATAGTATTGTAAAATAGAAACTGTTTAAACTGCTTTGACTGCTGTCCCATTAAGAGGCATAAAGGATTTTAAGATTCCTTCTAGCTTTCAGTTAACCAGTTGTAACTAGACACAAATGTTTAACCTATTTTTAAATATGAAACCTCAATTGTATTCCATGGATTTATTGTTTTGGCTAAGGAGGACAACCTTTCCCTCAATGGAATTTCAACCTTTGCTCTCAGATACAGAGAATAAGAACCAGACACTTGTGTTTCCAAAAAGGAAACCTCTCTACCTAAAGGGAGGGGAAGTTGGGCTTTCTGTTTTTCTTTGATTGTTTTTGGAAGCAATTTTGAATAAGAGATTACAGAGCTTCCAGATTAGATATCAAGGTCAATGTTACGAGAGAAAAGAAAAAAGAACAGGTTTCTTGCAAAGGGAAATAAAACCAGGGAAAAGCAGGAAGGTGGTGGGCGGGGGGGACTTGATGGGAAGGATTGGAAGGAAAGCAGAGAGAGGAAGGAACCTAAATGCAAAAGGACCCCAAGCTAAGAGAATTCCAAAAATGGGGTGTTGCTTTGGGAGGTGATGGCAAGTGACCAAGACAAGAACTGCTGCTGTGGCCTCTGTGCAAGTCTAGAGGCTTTGTTGTTGAACAGTCCCGGCCAGCTAGCCATGCTGTCTGCATTTGAGTAGCGACTTCTCTACCTTCACGAAATACTTCACCCAATTGTTGTGGAAGGGAGAGCCAGCAACCCATTGAGGATTCCCTCTGAATACCTAATGGCTTGGTGGGGAGAGCCTCTGTCCCCTCAACCTGAAAGCCAATGTGAGTATGCCTAAGCACCCCATGAGATGGGGGAGGAGACCCCCCAGTACCTCACAGGGCCAGATGGACATGAACACCAAGATGCTTCATTCAGGGAGGCAACAGTGCTGAGGTTTAGGGCCCAGGCTCTAGAGATAGACTTGCCGGGGTGCTTACCCCAGGCAGACACTCACTAGCTGTGTGACAATGAGCAAGTTGCATAATCTTTTAATATCTCAGTTTTTAAACCTATAAAATGGGGATAAAAAGTAATGCCAAATTTACAGGGTCTATATTAGGATTAAAAGAGTTAATACATATAAAGAATTTAGAACCATGCCTGTCATGTAGGAAACACTCAGTAAATGATAATGATACCACCTAGTATCTAGATTAAAGTTGAGAGTCATCACCAGTATTCTAGAATTGTTAGCAATATTCAATAACCTGACAAGTCCAAAAATATTTGTGAAAACCGAAGAATTTATCTCATCTATTGAGTAAGAGAGCAGTTGTGTCTAGGCCCTCAAGCACCTGTTATTGTAATAAAAGAATTGTAATTCTTTTCTGAAATATTTTTCTATGATGTGGTCCAGGAGACAGTGCATAGGCTGTCTCCTATGCAGCCAGGCAGACACCCCAGAGCATCCAGCGGGCTGTCTGCTGCCAAAGTCACAGTCATGGGTAGAACCCTGCCTGGGCCTGGGATCCAGCAGCTACGTACTGGCTAAGCCTGTCTTTACCTACCCATCTCAAAGACAATGCCTAAACAGAAGGCAAAGGACAGTTCTTCCCCTCCCAAGCTTCAAACCTGAGCATGGGACTCCATTTATTTTCTCTCTTTTTGGTTCTCTTTCTCCCTTTTTAGTGCCTCTAACCTGGCTCTTGAGATGCTTCCCTGTGATTTCTGCCTCTGCTCTCCTGCAGATCTGAGCCTATGGAACTGACCCTGGATGATCTTAGATTTTGAACCATTTTCTAATTACTTCAGTTTAATTCGACACATAAGAAAAAATGCTACTTCCTCTTCCTGCATAGCCATTAAGTCTCTCTCTAGAGGTACAGAATTCACACTCTCTCTCTCCTTTTTTTTTTTTTTTTTGAGACAGAGTCTTACTCTGTTGCCTGGGGTAGAGTGCCGTGGCATCAGCCCAGCTCACAGCAACCTCAAACTCCTGGGCTCAAGGGATCCTCCTGCCTCAGCCTCCCAGGTAGCTGGGACTACAGGCATGCGCCACCATGCCCAGCTAATTTTTTCTATATATATTTTTAGTTGGCCAATTAATTTCTTTCTATTTTTAGTAGAGACGGGGTCTCGCTCTTGCTCAGGCTGGTCTCAAACTCCTGACCTTGAGCAATCCACCCGTCCTGGCCTCCCAGAGTGCTAGGATTACAGGCGTGAGCCACCGCACCCAGCCCACACTCTCTCAATAATGCAGTGGTCCTCGACCTTTTTGAAACCAGGGACCAGTTTTCTGGAAGATAATTTTCCACAGACTGGGGAGGGAGGGATCGTTTCAGGATGATTCAAGCATATTATATTTAATGTGCATTTTATTTCTATTATTATTACGTTGTAATATGTAATGAAATAACAACTCACCATAATGCAACCTCTCTGCTAATGATAGTCTGTATTTGCAGCCGCGCCTAGCATCACCGCCTCAGCTCCACTTCAGATCATCAAACATTAGATTCTCATAAGGAATGTGCAGCCTAGATCTTTTGCATGCTCAGTTTACAACAGGGTTCATGTTCCTATATGAGAACCTAATGCCACTGCTGATCTGACAGGAGGCAGAGCTTATGCAGTGATGCAAGCCATGGGGAGTGACTGTAAACACAGATGAAGCTTCGCTGGCTTGTCCACTGCTCACCTCCTGCTGTGCAGCCCAGTTCCTAACAGGCCATGGACCAGTACTGGTCCGCAGCCCAGGGGTTGGGGACCACAGCAATAGTGGATTTGATCAGACTGCCATTTATGAAGGGCCAAAGGTCATATTTTGCAAACCTTACAGACGGAAGCCTTTTAGGGTTGGTATCCCTGTCTGGTGGAATTTAGCTATGGCCAGTACTGGGAAGGGTAGAGAGAGGAGATACTTAAAGAATAGAACACAGCTAACGCGTGCATAAAGAATCACTCAGAAAGAGACTGGTGCATGTGGCAAGCTCTCTGAAGCTTCTCAGAAGGAGGCAGCATGACTACAGTCATCCTGTGCAGACTATTCTAGTGATCCAAAAGCATGTGTTTAACATATATAACCATATGTACATGCTTTTGCTTTAGGTGGAGTTTAGCCCTTTCAGCCCTTAAAATTTCTGCCTCTAAATAAGGCTACGTCCCTCACAAAGAGCACTCCCTCACCTCCCACAGCCTCCAACTTAGGGACACTTACAAATCAATTGCCCTCATTCTTGCAATTACCACTTGAATTTGTGAGGGTTCTCCAGAGAAAGAGAACCAACTGGGTATGCAGAAAGGCATTTATTATGAGGGATTGGCTCACATGATTATAAAGTCAAAGAAGTCCCACGATCTGCCATCTGCAAGCTGGAGGCTGAGAAGAACCAGTGGTGCAGTTCCAGTCAAATTCCAAAGGCCTGAGAACCAGGGGAGCCAATGGTATAAGTCCCAGCTCTATTTCAAAGTCCCAAGAACTGGGGATGGGTCTTGTGATGGCACAAACCCAAAGGCCAGAGAACCAGGAGCACTGATGTCAGGAGAGCAAGAGAAGATGGATGTCTCAGCTCAAGCAGAGAGAGGGAATTTGTCCTTCCTCTGCCTTTTTGTTCTATTCAGGCCCTCCAGGTGTGAGGCTTACCCACAGTGATGAGGATGGATCTTCTTGTTTCAGTCTATCGATTCAAATGCTAATCTCTTCTGCAAACACCTTCACAGACACACCCAGAAATGATGTTTACCAGCTAGCTGGGCATCCCTTAGCCCATTCAAGTTGACACATAAAATTAACCATCACACCACTACTACTCATCTACTTCAGGGGGTCACGGCTTCCTCAAGTTCTGAGTGGACTCTTTAAATCAGGATTCCTTAACCACAGTACAATTGACACTTGAAGCAAGATAATTCTTTGTTGTCGGGGGCTGTCCTCTGCATTGAAGGATATTTATCAGAATCCTTGATTTCTACCCACAATATGCCAATAGTGACACTCTGCACACCTCCCCTCCCCCATTTATGACAACCAGAAATGACTCCAAATACTGTCAAATGTCCCCAGTGGGTAGGGGAGTCGAGGAAGATAAAAAAATCACTCCTGGTTGAAGACCACTGCTTTAGACCACACCCTATTATATGCTGCAGGAAGCTCGTTTGCTCTGACCACTGGCACTTGGGCCTTCCCAGATACCTTTTTAAAAAATGGTTCTTCAGTAGAATTTATTTTGATTACCCTTTATAAATTACTTATTTGTATCCTTCCCCACTTTTCCAGCATGTTAGGATTCCTGCCTGCAAAATCTGGAAAAACTAAAACCTCAAATCTATATTTTTAAACATCTGAGTGTGCCAAAACAGCTGCTTATGGGCAAAGAAATTCTCTTAGCAAGACTGTTTGCCATGCTCCAGCTTGCTATCTATAAAATGAGCAGATTTGTAGAAGACTAGATCATGATTCATAAATTAAATGAATAGAAACAGGATAATTATAGAAAGCAGGCTTCAAGGGAGACAGAGATTTGGGGTAGGCTAAGTTACCCATGATGAACAAAGGAAACAAGCAGAAATGCCCTTCTGCAGCAATGTGTACAGGTCTAAATGTGAAATATCAATTATAATGCTAATAGAATAAAACACAGAGGAATATCTTTACAACCTTCAGGTGGGAAGGAATTTCTTTTTTTTTGATTTCAGCATATTATGGGGGTACAAATGTTTAGGTTATGTGTGTTGTCTTCCCCCTCTTCCCCCCCCCACCCCCGGAGTCAGAGCTTCAAGCGTGTCCATCCCCCAGATGGTGCGCATCGCACTCATTATGTATGTATCATCCCCTCCTCCCCACTCCCATCTGCCCCACACCTGATAAATGTTAGGGAAGGAATTTCTTAAACAACAGCAGCAGGATATATAAATTATAAAGGTTTGACTACTTTAAAGATTCCTGTTAAATAAAGGTCACTGAAGAAAATTCAATACACCACTCGGGAAAAGATATTTGTGACACCTTGAATTGACAGGGGATTAGTATCCAAAATGTAAAGGAATCTTTCAATCCAACAAGAAAAAGTCAGGTAAGTTGATAAAGAAAAGGACACGTTACATGACTAGTCAATTCATACAGGGAAAAAGAAAATCACCAGCTTCACTAGCAATTAAGGAAATCAAATTCAACTTGCAAAATTAATAAATCAGATACTGTCAAGTGCAACTCATATATGCAGAGAAACATTAATTTTTTTAATTTTATGCTTATATCACCTGACCTCCCAAACAACTATTTTGAACCTTGCGGTTAGAAGTAGGGCAAAAACGGGGCACAGGAAGATAAAACAAATGTTCAGTTCAATTTAAACCTTAGTCAAATCTGATCATTTAAACTGTCCCTTTTGCTAGTGCATGAATGCACCTGCTTGGTCTCTCCAACAGCCTTCTTCTCCCCTAGCTTGGTTTCCTAAGACACTCTAGGGGTGTATCAGGGAGGGCTGTGGCTTGTGTCACCCACAGTGATCCTCCAGCTCCTCTGGTCTCAGGGCAATGTGCTTTTTCACTGGGTACTACTTACTCTACTGGCATTCGTACCAGAGGTCTGCTCCTGAGGTTGCTCATGATCTTGTATCAACTTGGTGAGTTCTGCTGGCACTTTCCGGCTGACTCAGCCACACCTCAGCTCCCACTGATGTTAACAACCCTTCTAAAGTGAGCTGGAATTCCCCCTTCTCCCCAGCCCAAGCACTCTTCTCTCTCTACTCCCTGGCCATCCAACCTGCTAGGGTAACCCTCTCTGGCAAGCTAAACAGCCAGACTCTCTTCTGACATCCATCGGTGTCTCAAGGAAACCAAAGGGCAGATGAGAAAAACTCAACCTCAGGGATGCGCTGTTCTCTCTCTCTCTCTCTCTCTCAGCCAAAGCTTGGAGAGTGGAAAATCAGAATACACACCTGCCCATCTCTTTCCCCACCTCACAATCCCCCCATGGTGGAAAGCAGTTTGCTGTCTGTTTCACTTCCACTGTGTCATGTCCTCCCTCCCCGCTGAGCAGAGGCTTTGTGGATTTTCCATCGCAGGCAGAGGAGTATCATCTCTGTTTGCAGGTGGAACTCTGTGAACCTGTATTCTCCAGACTTTGTTGCTGACCATCTAAAGGGACAGACGACAGAATTTTTAAAAGCCTACCTCAAGAAAGTAATGTGGTTTGCAAGGGTAGATGCTCATTGCAATACCCTATTTTGGATGTTAGAGGATGCCTATTCCCTCAGTCATTCTTCAGGTAGAAGGGTACCTCGGGCCAACAAGCACAAAAAGCAAGGAGAAAACCACATTGTAAGTTGCTATAAACTGTATCCTAGTATTTGCTTATGTACTTGCATTTTATGACAAAGTAAAACTATCATTTCTTCAAGTGATTTTCTAAGAAATGCCATTAATCTATATTATATTGCAGACAACTTCAACTTGCTAAACTGCCTTGATGATTTGGTTAGTTTTTAACTTAATAATAGAGGTTGAATGATAGGAATTTAAAATCTTTTAAAGATGAGAATTTAAGCAAAGCATCCAATATCTTAATAGGTGTCCTCTTGTGATTCCAAAACTTCTGTAAGTCCAGCATCCTTGGGAATTTGCCTAGAAATATTTTCCCTGTTCTTAAATAGCTCTTCATAATTTTCAAGTTCAAAAATTTCTTTAACTGTAAATCCCAACATTTGCCCTTATTTCCTTTACTTCTGGTTTCACAAAAATAATTACTTTTAGTTCCTCACCTTGGTTTATCACATATGTGAAATACATTTGATAGAAAAAATAAACAAGTAACTTTAAATTGTGCTTATATAGCCCATAATATAGTAATACATCCAACAGTAATTCATATTTAGAAACAATTTACATGTTTTAAATAGACACAGAATGACAATATACTAATACTATCATCATAATATTGGAGCCTGAAAGAAAATGTTGAATATAAAAGATCAATTTTCACTTTTCAGTATAATAAATTCTCTAAATAAATGTTCTACAACTGTTCTACAATCCACCTTACAGTAGAAGTCCATTAGCTCCTGTCATAGCCACTATGACAAATTCAAAGTGCCTTGGACTAGTAACAAGAATTCCGAATTTCAGACTGTCCCAAACTCAGTTCTTCAATGACTAGCTAAATGGTCCAAAGGCACCTCAAACTCAATGTGCCCAAGATTGAACCATCATCTTTTCCTCAAACATATTCTTTCTTTTTTTTATCAGTATTCTGGTAAATCATTATCCAGTAGCCAAAAACTTTAAAGCACTTTGAGGCATTTTCAACTCAGATCTCTTTGAAAACCAACAATCCATCAGTCACAAAATTCTCCAGATCATCCTATATAACGTCTCTGAAAACTGCCTATTCCTACTCATTCTAATGGTTGCTGCCTTAGTATAAAGCCACTTCCTCACTGTCTGTATTATTGCAAAAGCTCCCTAACTAAGCTGTTCCACAATGATACACTTTTTATAATTCACCATCTGTGGCCAAAATGTCTTTACTAATGATAACTTCACTTTTATAGAAGCTCACTATTTCCAGAGCACTTTCAAATGTACCTCTTTGAATGCATCTGATCATGCTATTCCTCTCTTTAATACCTTTCATAAATAAACGTTTAATTTTTTTCTCCCACCCAATTTTTGCCTGTAGAGTAAAATATAATGTCCTTAGCATGGTATGCAAGGACCAAGACTTTGATCCTGCATATCTTGTTCTCCAACCCCAGAAAACTACCCGTAGCCATCTGTATCACTTCCCCAGGGCTGCTGCCACAAAGCACCACAAACTGGATGGATTAAAGCAACAGCCATATTTATCGTCTTATAGATCTGGAGGGCAGAGTCTGAAATTGAAGTGTGAGCAGAGACAGGCTCCCTCTGAAGGTACTTGGGAAGGATCCTTCCTTGCCTCCTCCAGCTCTGGTAGCCCCCGATGTGCCTTGGCATGTGGTAGCATAATTCCAATCTCTGCCTCTGTCTTCACATGACATTCTCCCTGTGTCTCTTCACAACATCTTCCCTCTAGGCTAGTTTGTCTCTGTAACCAAATTTCCGCTTTTTATAAGGATACCAGTCATACTGGATTAGGGCCCACACTAATGATTGAATTCTAACTTGATTACCTCTTTAAGACCCTATTTCTAAATAAGGTCTCATTATGAGGTAAGGGGAGTTAGGACTCCAAGGTATCTCTTGGGAGGAGGAAAGTGAACACAGTCAAACCCATAATTTCATCTCAACAGGCCAACTCTTACATCTCCTGCTCATTGTTTGTGTTGTTTTCCTGACCACAATGCCCATCTTCCCTACCTATTCTCCTGAACCATGGCCCTCTCTCCCATGCCACTAGTTCACCTGAATCCCTTCCCACTCCTGAATTCAGGTGATCAGGTTTCTATGGCAAAGGAGTTCACAGTATCCTGATGTATGTTCCTGGTCCCCCAAACCATTGAGCATTTCCAGGGTTCCCAGCATGGAGCAGAGACTCTCGGCGGGAGCAGATACGGATACATAGGCACAGGATGATGCTCTGAAATGTGGGGAGAGCAGAAATAGAGGGCACGAAAACATGTGTGATGTGTGGTGTATGTGTGTGCACACACATAGGGTGATTAAATGACACAAAGTATTCAGGGAATACTGTGAATATTGATAATGGTAACAGAGGCTAGAGAGGTCACAAAGTAAAATGATATAAGACAAAACCAACAGAAATTACAGTAGCTTTTATGAATTGCTTTTCACTTATTTCAAATTACCATACAATACGATGCCAGCATGTTTGTCATTAAATAAATGTGTTAGGCTATTCTTATTGGAAAGTTTTTAAAATCTGTTTTTCAAGTGTATAATTTATATCTGCAGCTAGTATTTATATCTTTGGCTCATTGTTAGGCCCTGAAAATTAAGATAATTGTAAGAATCATTGCTTAAAGGAAAGGAGCCCAGGATGGGATAAACTACCCATTAGCTCCTCTCTTTTTCTGTTCCTCTTTTCTTCTCTTTGTCGTCCTTACACACTTTGTACTTCCCACTCCCTTCTTTGCTCTGGACCAGTCCTGCTCTGACTGTTCACCATCAAGGTTGCTGTAGAGAAAACTGAATTAAGGAGGAGAGAAGTTCTCCAAATAGCCAGACTCCTTGTGGAGACCAGGAGTGCAAGGGCTTGTCTCAGTCCAAGGAAGTCCCAGCAGGTAGGGGTCTGCTTTCTGCCTAAGCTGAGAGGCACAGAAGCAGGGGCCCCACTGGGCTCAAAAATACCCTGAAGTTTCAACCTTTGGAGAACAAACTAACCAGGCGGCAGGAGCACAACCCAACACAAAGGCTGCTTTAAAGAACCCATTTCTTAGCTTTTGTTTACACTTCCCACATTTAGATCTGCAGGCTTGGCGCTATGCTATTTGAAGAAAGAAGTATACATAAACGCAATTGGTGTTAATATTAATATAAGCCATGGAGAAATGGAAAACACACACCAGGCAAAGAAGCTGGCTGCCAGTCAGGAGGCTTGACTTGTTTTCATTTGTGAATTCCATTTCTATCCATAGTGCTGAGATACTAGGGAAATTTGCAACAGCTGAAAATAAAAGCCTTGGCATTTTAAAAGATATTAGAATGCTATGTTCTATTCCACGTTTTTTCATTTCATTATGGTTTTCATTACTTGGGACCTATTGTGAGCCTTTAAAAATCTGATGAATGAGAAAAAATGATTTGGGTAAACACAGAACTAAAATTAGCACACTGTTCATGTGCAATCAGGCATAAAGCTTCCATACATTCCTTTTCTTTTCTTCACACTTTCAATAACTCTTTTAAACATTTGGGGAGTTTCATGTAAAGTTTAAAGGCATACAGAAATGTTCATAAAATTCCCTTCCTTTGCTCAAAACTTTTCAACTCATTTCCCCTTTTTAAATTGGATTTTACAAAATAATACAAAAGAAACTAACATATTTCAACATGGTAACAAAACACACATACAACAATTTTAAATAGCCTGATTGTTGAAAATTATTACACAAAGAAGGTATAATAACAGTTATACTGCTAGAGATAATTGGTGTGACTATGTTAATATATTTCCTTATAGTTTTCTTCATATATAACAACATCTTTTGCAATTTGGGATACTGTACACTCTTCCCGTTTTTTTAACATCTGTTTTTGTGATCTACCAGGCATACGGAAGTTTGCATACAACAACTGTGCAGCTAACAAACAGAAAAAAAGCAAAACTCTCATAACCACCACCCTGCTGAAGCCTTGCCAGGACTGCAGGAGCCCACAGTCAACACTCCTTTGTGCTGACGCTTTCTCACTGAGCAACTCTCCCTTATAATTTTATTGCCCAGGTTCCTGACCACAGGGAGAAAAGAGCATTTTTTTTTTTTTTTTTAGGAAAAACTAGTTTATTTCTCCATATAAGATCACAGAATGTTTACAAAGAAATGTCTTTCAATTACTTTTAAGCATATGTGTTCCTTTTAAAAAATTTTTATTTTTAATTATTGTGAGTATGAGGGTTTTAATTATGTGAGTATGGGGGTTTTAAGTGTCAAAGAACTGGTTCTTGAATAATCCACTTTGAGGATTCCTTCAGAGTCACATGGCTCACACTCACTTTGTTATCTGCCTCAACTGACACTTGTATTAATATTCAATTACATGTTCATCCAATCTTTCAGTAGTTAAAAAACTTTTATTGAGAGCTAATTATGTGCCATTACACAGGCTCTCTACAAGGTGATGAGATACAAAATTAAACATGGTACCTTCCTTTTCTGGAAATTTGCAAAATTTCACCTAGTCTTTGGAGGATGAAAGTATTGGAAGGATGGGTCAAGGCATGTGTATAACTAATTACATACAATCTCTAAGTGCTATAGAATGAACCACATACCATAAGAACACTAAAGAAGGAAAAATTGTCTTCAATAATTTCTCCATTACAGCATTATTTTCAATTAGATGACTCTTTGGGATAAAGGATAAGAAAGGCTTGTTTACATGTGAGAAATCTAAATTAGAGTTTATTTGTAAAAAAAAAAAAAAAAGTTGAACTTTTTTTGTATTTTTTGTGTACTGTATACAGAAATTCATGGAAAGATTTAAAAAGTCAATTCCTCAGTTAAATTTCAACCTCATAGATACCCGTTTAAACACAGTTTTTAAAAGACGCTATATGGTATAATGGAAAGAGTCTCCTCCTGAATTCTGCTTAGATGTCAGCTTCTCTAGGAGAAAGCATACCTTGGCCCTTGAGAGATATGCTGTTACAGCATACTGTGCTACTTAATCACACAGTACTGTAACTGCCTCTGCTCATTTTCCTGCCGTATAAGATTATAAGATTCCTAGTGGAAGAGATTCTGACACAGACTCTTGTGTATAGTAAGCATCAAGCAAAGAATTTTTGACTGAGTGAATCTGTAATGATTTACCTATCTCTGCATTTCCAAATGGCATGATTCCTCAACTTCTAGGTAAATCTCTTTCTAAAAATGTTGGTTAACAATGCTTAAAGACCAGCAAGAACAGATTAAAAGAGGAGTAAACCTATTGGGCAGACCATATGTCTCAAGTTTGGGTCCAGAAAATACAGTTACTAAATCTATATATCAAATATCAATACTAGCTAATAATTTAACATTTCATTGTTGAATCCCCCCAATTAATTAACTAGCTCAAGTTCTAACATTTTGGGAAGATCCAAGTTAGTCACAAATATCAGTTATAATTCTGTTTTGGAGAATCTTGTTTTGTTATGCTTTCTTTAAATTAAATGTATCAGCAATCAAATAGTAGAAGAGAAAATGTATGTTCAAAATAAGCTTTAATCATCATAAGGGCTTATTGGTTTAGAGTCCATATAGGTATATCTCCTAATATTTCACTTTTGCCTAGAACAGAGGATTCCTTTCAACCTACAGAGGCAGTTTTCCTTTCAATTCAGGAAAATTCTCTCATAATATGCCTTGAGTACCTTTACTGTTCCAGCTGTGTCATTTGCTGCATCAGGGACGTCACTTATTCTTTTGTTGGGCCATCTTTACCTCTTCTTTGTCTCTATTAAGCTCCCCTTAATAGCTTTAATCATCATGTATTTTTCTTCTACTTTTACTTTAATTATCTTAGAGGCTTCATTACTACAACAGGCAGTAGAGCAGACTAAGGCTATATATTTTGAGGGAAGAAGAGAAGGAGATGAGCTGAGATAATCTGGTGAAATTCTCTTCATCAAGCTGTGGTCTCAACAAAGGGGCCCAAAACAAACAAACAAACAAAAAAACAAACACAAAACTTTCCTCTCTTTTTCTTTTGAAGCATATAAGTGGCTGTTGAGAAAGGAAATAAATAAAAATGGCAAAAATTTAAATTGCCCCACAGGGAAATTGACAAATGCTAAATGCTACATAACTCAAACCAGTTCAAGTATAGTGTTGCCTAAAGGCAAGAACAGCCTTCCAATCCAGGGACATTACAAGCAAATATTCTCGAGATACTCATCCAGCTTTGTAATATCACTGACATAATTTAGCAATTATGTTTTATTTCTTAATAACTGTAGTATGAGTTAATTTTTAAATGAAATTTTTTCTCTAATTCAACTTCATAAGCCTAATCATTAAATGTGACATGTATACAGTGAATTTTTATACTGAGCAATGAGGCTATTAAATATGTATTCAGACTCTCATCATGATTAAAAGCCCTCAACTCCAACTTAAATCAAAAAAGTGCAGGTATACTTAGATTCTGCCTCAATTTACCCTCATGAAATCAGTGTTTTGGGCCAAACCACTTAAAATAATCTTACATTAAAAGGATCACTGCATAAGGCAAGTTTTTGATCCACCTTTAAGATAAGAGAGTAAGACTGTGCTTCTTTAGAAGAGAAAGAGAAAAGTTATTTGGCTGTTCAAATATAGTACAATTTCCCCCATTTCATGGTTTGATTCATGAGGATATTATTGATTCCAGAGCAATGAGTTCTGTTTCTAACTGTGTCAACCTCATGTCACCCAAACTGCATAATGAGGGCTGACTTAGCCTTTGGTTAGTTTTCACAGTTTCACTTTCTTCTGAATGGCTCTCCAGGGCCTCACCTAGTTTGAACACACAGGCTATGGTTCTGTTATTACCTCCCTCTGTGGGCCAGTGCTTTCCAGGTAAGCTAACAAGTTTCTCAAGTGTGTATTAGAACCTTTCTTCTCAAGGTGTGGTCACAGACTAATAGCATTGTCATCTGGTGAGAGCTTATTAGGGAACTAAACTGAGTTAAAAATTTTCTTTTGAATGGATTTGTTAATATTAATATTATTAACAATTCATCTAAACAACATTAAAAATTTTTATAAATAACTTTAAAACATAATAGTAAATTTTATTAGAAATGCATCTCTTGATTAGATAAAGGTATTTTTTTGTTTTTTAATTAATTAATGTATCCATGGTAGAATATTATTTATGGCTAGCAATTTTTTATTTTCATAGGCATAAGTGCAAAGAAACTTTAGTTATATAAACAGATGATAATGAAAGGGATTTTGTTTGTTTAGCAAATGTCATGCAACTCTTTGTATTCCACAAAAAATATATAGTGGTCTAAAACCAAAAATTACATTTCATGATCAATCACTAAAAATTCAATCAAGTTCTTTCCCCCAATACTGCTGAAAACAAAGCGTTGGAAACCAACTGGTTGTAAAGGATGTGCTACACAATTAATAGAGTCATTCCCATTCCCATTTTATGAGAGGTATATCAAATAGTTTTTTCAGGTATTATCATATTAATATTAATTATATGCATTAGTCTTTCAACTACTAGAGCTGCTATGGAAAATAGTATCTAAATCTCTAAAAAAACCAAAACTAGAACTACCATCGAAACCCACTATCCCACTACTGTGTATCTCTATGTAAAGGAAAAGAAAACAATATAAAGTGATACCTGCACTCACTGGTTATTACAGCACTATTCACAATAGCAAAGATATGGAATCAACCTATGTGTCCATCAACATATGAATGGACTAAGAAAATGTGGTATATTTTTTATATATACACAGTGGAATATTATTCAGCCATGAAAACTGAAATCATATCATTTATAGTAACATGGAAGGAACTGGAAGTTATCTTAAATGAAATAAGCAGGCACCAAAAGACAAACATCAGATGTTCTCACTTATATGTGAAAGCTAAAAAATTTGATCACATGGTAGAAAGTGCAAAGATGGAGAAGACAGACTGGGAATGGTGACTGAAAGAAAAGGGAGAGGATGAAGAGAAGCAGGTTAAAGAGTATAAACAGACATCTAGATAGAATTAATAAATTCAGTGTTTATTAGCAGAGTAGGGCGACTATAGTTAAACAAAAATGTATTATGCTTAGGTGATGGACACTTTAAATACCAACTTGATCACTATGCATTATATACATGTAAAAAAGTTTCACATGTACCCCATAAATTTGTACACTTTTTTAAAAACCTAAAATTCCTATTAATAATTATTTTAGAAATGTATTTGAATCTTATGAAGTAAATTATAAATCTTTATTAGTATAAAAATAAGAATTAGTCTTGTTTCCGCATGTAGAGATTAATATTATAAAATATCATTCTTCCTAAATTACTTAATAGCTTTAATTTGATTCCAATAAGAATGACAAAAAATCTTTTTGAAAGAATTTTAAATGCCCTAAAATGATTTTCAGTTTTACCTGGAAGAATAAGCAGATAAAAATAGCAAAGATACTTTTCTTAAAAGGAAGGAGGTATTCACACATACCAGTTACTGAAATTTATTATGAGACTATAATAATTTTTAAATGCATCACTAGCATGAGAATAAGTAAGCAAGTCAATGTACTTTTCAAAAATATTTGCAAGGATGTCCACAAAAGTGACAAGAGACTTTTACTGTTTACTGAATCTCTATGGTTTTCCCTACAATTATCAGCCACATTCCAGCTTGGTAGAGCCATGTGATTGAGTGATGGGAGTCAGGCACATGAGGGTGAATGTGAGTTTTCCACTTACTCTCTTCCCCTGCTCTTCCATCAGGGGCACACAAATTGAGGTGACAACACCAAAAATGGGAGCAGCCTGAGTCAATTATCATGTGGAGGATAAAGGATGTGCCTGCCCTAGAGAGTCACCTAATCTCAATGAACACTGTTTGAGCTACAAACAAAACTTGGTTGTGTTCATCCACTAAGATTTGGGGGTTGATTTGTTATCACAGCATACATAGCCTATCCTAATAAAATGAAAAGGAAATAATTTTGTCACCTTCCAATTTTTAAAGCCCTGTTAGTCTTCTGAGTTGAGTACTGTAAAACAGTCCGGGGGGCTGCCATGATCAGCTCCCAAAACCTTGGAAATAGGGAAAGTGGAATTGCCCCTGAAAATTAACCTAAAGAATTAGCACTTAGATTAATCTGAATTGAGACTACTGGATCAGACACATAGAACACACTTACAGCAAATAAGCTTTGTGGTTGTGTCTGTTCCCTTGCCCCTCAAGTCCCATGAGGGCAATGCAGAATGTGCCAGGTGGATGCTGCACACACAATGGGTTAATGTCACTCTCAGCTGAGGAACCCTGAGCTTAGGTAACCCAAATGTTTTATAATGGGCAGTAGTCAAACCTGCTCTGATCTTTGATCTTTGCTCTGAAAGGAGAAAGTGTCTTTACTATGCTAAAAGTAAGTAAATCTGTCTGCTCAAGAGGGAGACACTGTATCTTCCAAAGTTACTCTCTATTCAAACATTCTTGAAATACAGAATGGAACAAAAGGGTAGTAGTGCCTCTCTCACACAAGATGTACAGACACAGGAGAGACCCATAGAGAATTATCTCTCAGCAGCCATAAAAGTAAATAATCATTTCACTAAATCTAACATACTTACTTTGGACGGGTCCAGAAAAATCTACTCAGTCTATCCACAGGTATGAGTAAAATTTAAAGGGTTCATCTCTGTAAAGAAATGCCTTGGAATCTGGCCACTTTTCTTTTAATCAACTTCCGTAATAATGGCATTATGAGAAAGAAGGGGAAATTAAATTCAAATCTAAGCTTTATCACTACCCAAATGCCATTTCGATTTTTTAAAATTAACCCCCATCTCTAAAGATCCCGCTATTGCACAGATATATCAACAGTTTGGGCAACATTTTCCTATTTCGCTAGGGTCAGATTGCCCTTCATTTGGTTTAACCATGGAGAAAAGAGCTTTTTTTCATACTTATAAAATTGTAAGAAGTGAAACTACTTGTAAACAAGCCAAGGGCTAAGTAAATTACTGAGTTCCTTGTAAAATCATTAAATGAGAACAGCAGCTGTCAGACTGAGCTCAGCAAACACCTCAGCATTCAGTAAGAATTTGGCAAGACACTCAAAGCACTGCCCATGGGTAGAACCAGAAGCTCATTAGATATACTCAAGTACAATGGAATAAATGGAGTAATGGTCTATGTAAAGAAAACCAAATATATGTGTCATCTATAATAATGGAAACTCTGAAGAGCAGAGAGTTCTATGGTACTTTGATTAATTTGTCAGGGTTTCAGCATATTAAAAGTTTTTAATACTATCTAGAGAATAAAGTCTCAGCTACCAGGTAGTCTTTTGGTGTTATATAGTTCAGAACAATACTATATTTAGGCATGTTACTTCTTAAAGAGAAATATTTTTATGTTTTTAAAGTCTTATTTCAAATTTCATTTTAAAGGTATTCTAAAAAGTTAAACTTCCATTTGCTAAAGCCCTGTAGATAGAAAAGTTATCATAGTTGTATGGAAAATTAACAATAAAACATGAAATTTATAAAGATGGATTAGACTTTGAAATATCAATGTGGCTGTTGCCCAACACCTTTTAAAATTCTAACACCAACGTAAAATGTGCAGAAAATCCCGTAAGTAATGGGAGAAGCCTAAATGCCTGAACTATGTATTTAAATATGCAGCCATTTTACATTTTCTTTCTGCAGCTTAAATGGTACAGTATGGTTTGTTCTAGAAGTCATTTACTAAAACATTTTGAAGGTGTATCGGTTTCCAAATAAATATTAAAGTTTTTAGATTGATTACTTTCTTCTGTCTCTCCAATCTGAAGTAAAAATTCTTATAAAATGTTTCAAGGTTGTTTGAAAAATAATATAAAACAAGAGTCTTAAAAAGCACTATAAAAACTTAAAAAAGAGAGAAATTGCTCATTCTAGACTAATACTAGATAGAAAATGTACAGAATTAAAGCTGATACAGGTCAAATCTAGAGACATGAATTTAGCAGTTACCTACATAAACACGGGGTAAAAATTTTAAAGACAATATAATGATTTTTACAAAAAAGTAAGGAGTTGAAAAATGAAAACTCAGACTTTTCCAGAGATAGGCAGAAAATGAATTTCTAAAAATAAAAATAAACAAACCACCAACAGAGTATGGCAGTTAGTAGAAAGAACCTGTTCCATGGTAGTTCCCAAAGCATGTGCCACAAGCACATTATATCTATTTTAGTAGATATAATGCTGAAAAGAGTTTTATGATTTAGGAAATAATAAGTCAGAAGGATTTCTCAGGCCCTTAATATGTTAATGTATGTTATGAATTTCCAGCAGGAATGTACACAATACAGCATTTCCCAAACTGGTTTAGCCTTAACACCCTCTAGACAATATATCTAGCAGAATAGGGTTCCATGAAACTCTGCAGCAGGGAATACAGGTCCAAGTCCTAGACAACAGAAAGAAGTAGCAAGAAGGAGAGCAGGAATTAGGGAGAGGAAATAGCTGTAAAGTAGAGAGAAATGTTACCAGAAAAGATCTCCTATTGTAACGGGTTGAATGATGGCCCCTCAAAAGATATGTCTACCCCAGAACCTAAAAGTGTGAACTTATTTGGAAAAGAGAGTCTTTGTAGACGTTACTAAGTTAAGGATCTCAAGATGAGGTAATCATGAATTAGGGTGGACCCTACACCCAATGACAACTGTCCTCATATAAGAAGAGACAGGCAGGTGGAACATGTAAAGAAGGCAACTTGAAGACGGCAGTGATGTATCTACAAGCCAAGAAACACCAAGGATTCCAGCAGCCACCAGACACTAGAAGAGAGACATGGAAAAGATTCTCTGTCAGAGCCTCCAGAAGGAACCAACCCTACAGACAACTTAATTTTGGACTTCTGACCTCCAGTACTGTGAGAGAATAAACTTCTGTTGTTTGACGCCACCCAGTTTGTGGTAATTTGTTATAACAGCAGCACTAAGAGACTAAAGCTACTATATTCAAAGAAAATTCCAGAAATAGAGGAGATAAAGGTAGATGTAAATAGATAAAAAAGAGAGAATGATATTGAGACACAGCCATTAGACAAAGGATAAAAAAGATGTTAATTAATTGAGAAGAGGGAGCAAAAAGGAGTGAGAACCAGGAGTTCACTGGGCATTATCGGAATCTCTTTAAAGAAATCAGCAAAGAGGACCGAGGAGGAGTAACAGTTGTCCTCTCCCCCTTTTCTCTTCCTGTGCCTTTCAGTATTATCTAGGAATGAGTAACACTTGTTTTCTTAACAAATTTTCTTAATGCACCTAAGGTCTTCTGCTCCTCTGCAGTTCTCTGCAGCACATGTTGACTGTTTACCCTACACAGTCATATATATGGCAACTCTGTATTAAGACAGTAAGGGAAAAAAACCCTTTTCCTATCTCTTTCCATTGCTCTTCCCTGCATTAGGCCTTCAGGAAGCAAAAGAAAATCTTAATCGTGTGGTTTTCACCTAAGTGATATACCAGGTTGAGGGTAGCTATCATGCTTCCATAAAAACAGCTTATTATGAAAACAACCAAATACAATAAGTATAATCATAATGAATTTTTAAATGACTTCCAAAGTACATGAAAGAAATAAACTTTCACGTGCCTAACTGCTTAATTCCGACCATGACCAATTTATATATATTTAACTGATTGTTTTATTATAAAAAGTAACATGCTGTGAACCTAAAACTGCTCGTAAAAAAGAGTCTTTTTTAAAAAAAAATATAATATGCTCATTATAGTCATTGTGGAAAACACATTCAAGCATAAAGAAGAAAATAATAAAATCATTTTTCTTTCCAAACCATATATATAAAAAGAGGGTCTAAATATAAGTATTTCTGAAGCTTTCAAATTTCACATGACTCCCAAAGCAGTTTAAATTTAATTTCTCTACTCTTCTTAGTCTTTACAGAGAATTGAAGAGACCAGTGCCCCCAGCTGACTGTCAAACATTTTAAGTTGCTCATACAATGGGCAACAGGAAAAATCAACTTTTAAAAACTATGTTCATCATTATATTTTAAAAGTTATACATGATAACTGCAAAAGAAAAACCCATAAAAGTAGAAAGAAAGTATAGAAATCGCCCATTATTTCATTATCATTAGATAATCACTATTGACATTTTCATCTATTTCCGTCCTTCTAGTCATATTATTGTAAATGTAATTTACATTCTTTTTTACACTAGCATTGTATCATAAACATTTTCCATGCATCAGGAACTCTTAAAAAACAGCATAAATAGCTTCATAATAGTCTATCTTGTGGTTAACACACTATGTTCTTAAGCACATCTATAATGTAAAACATTTAGGTTCTTGCTTGAGAAACTAAGTGAAATCAGTTAATGTGTCTGAACTGTTTTCAGGTTACTAATTTGTATTGCCAAAATGATTTCTGAAAAGGTGGTATCAATATAAACTCCTATTGGACTCTGCAAAAGCCTGTTTCACCACAACCTCCTCAATACTGGGGAAAGTAATCTTTTCCAACATTTGAAAATTAAATTCCACCATGTTTTTAATTTGCATTCGTTTATTAGTAATGTTAACTTTTTAAAACAGCTATCATCAATTTGCTCCTCTTTAATGAATTGTCTCTACATACAAAATATAGATTTTTTTAAATTACAAAAGATACCAAGGAAAAGCTATGTTTTATCATTCTATGCTTATTTTTCTGCCTTATTTCCTTTTCATACTTTTTTCTTGAATTTTAAAGGCAAAATCTGAGCAGTGTGTCATTTTTCCTTTTTATCTCTTTGTACCTTCTCCTTTCCATCAATGGAAAACCCAACCCATGTGAATACTGGTCCAGATCCTTCTAAAAGAAACATGATGCTCATGACAAGTTTTTCAAATGAAATTGTTTATTATATTCTTATGTATAGTGGGAATTCACAGAATGGTGGTCCAAAATTATATTAATAGCTTGTAAGAATATCTCAGGCTATAATATCACAGTTGAGGTTTCTTACAGTAGAACATGCCCCATGACATGATATAAATTAGGTAATCCACACCTTACTCTCACCCGCCTACCCCCTATTGTGCTGAACATCTCCCATTTCCACCTTCAGATCCTTCCTCCATGCCGCTCTCTGCCCCAAAAGGCTTCCCAGCATGGACAACATCAACAGGTTTCCACCCTCTGGCTTCTTGTTGGATTCAGTCAATGAGGAGAACAGTCAGGTGATTGGAAGGAGGAAGAAAGGTAATTCAGGATATTTATTTCCCTAGCTGTATCCGCTCATGGTCACAGTACCCTTCAAGATTGCCATCTTACATAATCCCCTCCTTCTAGATTCCTCTTAATTCCTTCCACACTCGAAGTGACAAAACTCCTCCACCAATTCTGCTCCCGGTTATTCATTCTCCTTGTGGTTCCCCTTCATCCTGTCCGACCCTTTGGAAATAAAACCTCGTAACTTATTCTAATTTGTCTCTGTGCTGTTGAAGTTGAGACCTGACTGCTCCATCTTCTAATGTAGACGTTAAATAACAGGAATAACAATGAATTACCGTCTAAAACTAAAATAAAAGTTTCTTTTTAAGAAAGTTTCTTATTGGAGACTTTTCGCAGCTACTGAAATCAAAATTTTTAACTTCAAACTCATTGGCCTTCTTTTACTCATTTCAAATGAATGGACAACTGACAGCAGATCCTAGAAACACAACACTTCGCCAGATGAGAATCTAATGACCTTAGCATACTATGGAGCTTCTTTGAAGACAGGGAATGCAGATTTCAGTGTAAGCTCTAGATAGACCAGCAGAGGAAAACAGAATTACCAGTTTTATGAGTAACATAATAAGGACATTCCAAAAATGGAAAATGTGAGGTCATGGGGACAACTGGAAACAATTTCAGATTTTGTATATTCCTAAAAGGAACTATTATTCATTTATGCCACCAACGGTTATCCAAAAATTTGCCTAGTGTCCAATTTTGTGAATATACATATATATGTGTTATACATATGCATATATATTATGTAAATGGTGTGCATATGTGTGTTTACATGCATATAACCATTTTAATTTCTCTGCTAATATTTTACTGTATCTCTGAGCTATTTCCTTAGTGGTCGCTCTAGAGACTACAAACTGCATTTCAATTTATCACAGTCTACTTCAAAATAATACTAACTTACTTCTGCTACAATATAGAATCTTTGCTTTAATATATCTCCTTTTCCTCTCCCCTCCTTTGTGCTGATGTTTGTAAATATATTATCTCTATATATGTTATAAACTCAAGAATAGAGTGCTATAATTACTATTTTATACAATCTTATATCTTTCGAAGGAATTTAAAAAAGAAATGAGAAAAAATATTAATAGAAGCTTTTATATTTATCCACATTCTTACCATTTCTGTCATTACTGATGTCTCTGGTAGATTTGAATTATTTTCTAGTGTCACTTCTTTTCAGATTAAAAAACCTTATTTAATATTTTTTTAAAACATTTCTGTGGGCAACTGATTGTCTCCACCTTTTTTAATTTTGGTTTTCTTTTTCAACTATTATTTCTTCAAATATTATTTCTGCTTCGTTATTACCTCTCTTTATGGGACTCCCATTTTATGTAAACTTTATGTTGTCCCATTGTTTTCTGAGGCTCTCTCTTCAATTATTTCTGTCTCTGTTTTTCAGACTGAATTGTTTCAATCAATCACTTTTCTACTGTGTTAAATCTGCTGTTGGATCCCTCTAGTAAAATTTTCATTTCACTTACTGTACTTTTATCTCCAGGATTTCCATTTGTTTTCTTTTTTATAATTTCTATCTCCTCATGTTTTCTATTTGTTGAATTACTATCATCACAGTTTACTTTCATTTTATAAGCATAATTTTGCTTACATCTTTGAATACTGTCATCATAGTTGCTTTAAATTTTTTCTAAGCTAAAAGAAAACTCTGAGGAAATTCAGAGAGATGTTCAATTGACTACTTTTTTTTTTCCTGGATATGAGTCACATTCATTTTCTCACATGTCATGTGATTTTTTGTTGAATACTGAGCATTTTAGATAATATATTGTAGCAACTCTGGATTCTGCCTCTGAGGCAAAATAAAAATTATTGTTGTTGTTGACTGTTTAATAACTATCCTGGACTAAATTTGTAAAGTATGTTTCAGTCATAATGTCTCTGCTTAATTCTTTTTCTTTCTTCTTTTTATGCTAAGCTTAGTTTCCCAGAAATCACTGATGTATTTATTATACATAGCTTAGTGTTCATGCAAAGATTTTTCTCAAGCTGTGCTCGAAGACCTCAGGCCAGGAAGACTTCCACTCTGCTGAGGGACCTATGTGTGGCCTGGAGAACACATTCAAAGTACAGGCCATTTTCAAGCCTTCCCCAGCTTTTACTTTCCATCAGGATCTCTTGAGTCTTTTCTATGAATGTGCTCAGACTCTGCCAGCCAGGAATGTGTGGGTGGCTTGAGCCCATTTCTGTCTCTGCTGTAAATGCCCACAGCCTTTGATCAACCTGGGATATGCGGAGAGCTTATCATACCCTATGACTGTTTCACTTCCTGGGAATTCTTGTTAAACACCCAGCTAGTTTACCAGTCCATTGTCCACCAAAACAGGACCACAACCTCAGGCCAGCAGAGCTGCTGGTCCTTCCTGTTCACTTGGGTGGCAGTGTTTTTTTTTTGTTTGTTTGTTTGTTTTTGTTTTTGTTTTTGTTTTTTTGTTTTTTTTTTTTCCTTTTTTATTGGGGGAAAAACTACAAAGCATTTACAGTATAATGTTTACAGTCACAATTTATAGTGAGCTGATTTCCCAAAATATATTACCACTCAAGTTGACTTATCTTGTTACATTTGAAAATCTACTCTGTCAAAGTAGTCCTTAGAGTACATACATAGTGCTCCAACTGTATCTACGTACAACCAACACTCCATTTTGAGTGTATAATTAAATGGTTTTCAGTGAATTTACCAAGGTGTACAGTTAATCACATGAAGGGTGGCAGTGTTTTTAACTCAGGACCTTATAACAACACAAAAGGATTTGAGAAGAATTTAACATAGAGTGTAAAGTAGTAACTTTTAGTAATTAATTAACAATTAACTTAAGCAAAGTGTCTTAGTTTGTTTTCTGATGCTTGTAACAGAATATCTGAAACCAGGTAATTTAAAAATTACAAATTTATTTCCTATAGTTATGGAAAAGTCTAAAATTGAGAGGCCACATCTGGTGAGGGCCTTCTTGCTGGTGGGGACTATCTGAAGAGTCCCAAGGAAACGCAGGGCATCACATGGCAAGTGGGTTGAGCATGCTAGCTCAGGTTTCTCTTCCTCTTCTTATAAAGCTGCCAGTTCTACTCCCATGATAACCCATTAATCCATTAAACCATTAATCCATGAATGTATTAATCCATTCATGAGGGAAGAGCTCTCATGATCTAATCACCTCTTAAAGACCCCTACCTTTCAATTCTGTCACATTGAGGGTTAAGTTTCAACATAAGTTTTGGAGGGGACATTCAAACCACAGCATGAAGCTATAACTACAATATGAGTTCTTTTAATAATTGCATATTTCTCTTCTATAATGGATTGATATGGAACATGGAGCAACTATTAATAAATGGACTCCAGATTCAGAATTTTCTCCCCAGCTCTACCATCCCTATCTTTGAAACAATTATTCAACTACAAAATGGAACTGACAATAACAGTATCTAAAAAACTGAAGTGAAGATTGAATGGAATCTTATGAAAGCACCTGGGACAGTACCTGGTATATAGTAAGCACCCACTAAAGATTATAAAGGCTTTGGTCATAAATAATTTGAGTCATGTTATTAACCTGGTCCTGATCTTATTCTCCTTATGTCATTTTGGAAGTTTCCTGCATCAACTTTTTGATTTTGGGAGGTTTTGTTTTTCCTTCTAATTCCCACGAGGCCCATCATTTTCCTGATACCAATCCTGATATCAGTACTTTTGCACCAATATACACAACCCAGAAACAGCTCTACGATATAAACTCTTTGAATGTTTGTCATCATATTCTTTGCTATGCTACTGCAGCAGTGACTCTTGGGTGAATATACCCTTATCTGTGCTAAGGTATTTCTCTGAGATTCCCCTCCATTCCTTTACTCCATATAGCTTATTCTTTTATGGCTATTTCCTGCCTCTTGATACAAATATTTATTATGCCTCAGGATTCATTTTCTTTAGGAGCTAAGTCTGGTCTATCTAACATAGGGCTTTGATGTTTAACTGTTGCACATTTAGTACATGTGTGTTTACTTATATTTGTTGGTGGTATTCAACCACTTACCATAATACTGGGTAGTGGAGTAAAAAATAAAGCATAGCTAATCCAAATTTAAAACCTAATTATATGGAAGTATTTATCCACAGAAGTTTCTCTTTTAGAATCTCTGCAAATTGAATTAAGTAAATGTCTTCTATCTGTTCTTGTGCAGTTTATAATTCAACACACATGCTGTTAATCATGATAATAGGTTATATTTATGTAGCGATTACATGCGCCCAACATTATTCTAAGTTCTAATATCATCTCATTTAAACTCACAACCACCATATGACTTTGTTACCATTATTATACCAATTTTATAAATGAGATATTTAATAATTACAGCTGAGGGAGATTAACTTGCTTGCCCAAGGGCAAAAATAGGATAAAATTAAGCAAGTTTGACTTCAGAGCCTTGGCTCTTACCTGCCATGGGTTACTCTATTCCATAACAATGGTTAATATTTACAGAGTGCTATCACTCTTCTAAATATTATACATGTGTAACTCCTTTAATCACAAATATAGCCCTAGGAAGTTGTGATATGTTAATGACCATTTTAGAGATCAGAAGAATGAGGACAGAAAAAAAGGTAATCCCACAAGGCTGCACGGTAGTAATAGGTGGATCCAGGCTTGCAAAGAAAGTATATTAAATTGAGTAGCACAGAACCACTTCACAGTACCTGATTCTTCTAAGCACTGGGTTTTCATGATGAAGATTCAAAAGGAATTTTCAAATTACGTTCTCCTACCATTTTGCCAGAGCATCTCACAGAGTGGTGGGGAGGCAGACTGAAGAGAGTTTTCATCGCAGGTTTTATCTCCTACCCACATAATCAATTACCCATGCAGGTGCCACTTATTCATTCTGTTTTGCAAGCAAAGGCTAGTGAAAACAAAGGGAACTCAAGGGCCTTCTTCATTAACTTTTGATCTTGAAGAGACAACTGAATGGCTGCAGCTCATTGAATTAAAAAAGGTAAAGAAAGATTGCATTTTTACTAAAAAGGAAAAAATTTTGGTCAGTTGAGCTACTTATTTATGTATTTATTCATGAATAATTAACATAACCAAAAAACATTAATTACTGAGTGAGACTACTGAATCAAAATGCAAACACAGAAAAACAAAACATCAAAAACTCGTCCCTCTAAAGATTTAAACATGTACCAGAAGAAACTATCAATGATCATCTAATTGTCTTACTTTCTTCCATTAAAGTGCACCAAGAGTAACAACAGTGTACTGTGCTAGAGAGTAACGATTCCAGTGTTTTGTTTATATGTATAAGTACATATAAATGAAATTACCTAGAGAAAAATACAAACTCACTCATATTATGCCCATAAAATATTAAACAGCATATATACATCAGCTACAGTTTTACATATGTAGAACAATATCCTAAGTAGTCATGGAAAAGTGCTAAAGGATAAATGAAACCTTAAATTATCTAAGAAAGAGCTTGAAGAGCTAATACTGACTATAATCATATGTATAAATCTTCCAAAAAGCTAAAAATAGGAATGTGCTAAACAGAATGCACAGAGACACAGAGAACGGCTCACCAAGCTTTCCTAGCTAGGAAAATGTGGCTTTCCCATACATCATTCAATAAAAAACACATGGGGAAAAACTGGTTGCCAAAAAGAAAGGAAAGACATACAGCATGTTATAATTACGAGCTTCAGATAAACAAAGGGAGGGAGAAGAATATTTTGTAACAAAAAGGCAAAATTTCTTCTGAGTAGGGCAAACTAAGGACAAAATGACATCTTCTCAGAAACATTAAGTGCCCCTGGAATGGACATTTTTAATCACCCAGAACCCACCCTTCTTCTTTGGGTTATAACATCCCAAATCTTGCCACTCTTGCTGCTTGTGATTCCAGGCTTCCACCCAGCCTCTGAGGATGAATTATATTGGTCGGTCCTTCTAGCTTGGTGATCAGGTCAGGTCATGTCAGAGACGGGCATGGGCATGTTACTGAAATTGGTCCAATTTAAAGTAAATCCTAGTGTTTGTACAGAAACTACCTGAAAGAAATATGCTCTTGTTCTTTGGAGTTAAACACAGGTGACTGTAGCTCTAAAGGTGCTGACAATCATACTAACATCACACCAAGGTAAAATAAAAGCATTATGCAGGAGAATGGGCTACAGAGATAAACAGTGGGTCTTGATAACATTTCCAATCCTGGATCAAACTGCTCCCGAAGCAGATACTGTTTTGGAATTTTGAGTCAAGATATGTGAGCCAATAAACTCTTTTTTTATGTTCAGTCAGTTTGGGTTCAATTTTCTATCTATTGATACTATAAAAGTTCTTAATAATCAGACTCCAGTCTCAGAAACAATGCTGCATAAACAAAAAACAGTGCCACTACAGTGTACAAAGTACCTTTTCCACATCCATGTCATAACAACTCTGTGAAGTAAGTGTTACTACAACTCCTGTTTTACGAGGTTAAATGGCTTGCCCATGATTATACTATTGGTAATTAGCAGCACTCAGGTCTTCTGAATTCAAATCTCATGCTTTTTCTACTTGTGTTTTTCAACCTCTGGTAAAAAGACTTTGGGATTCTAAATGGTATGTCAGGTGGTACAAAGAGCCATAATTTAACTATATTAATATGTGAGGAAAAAGGCATAAATTAGTAATTTAAATTATAAATAGTTCTAGATAATATTGTTGTAAACTGTTATGTTCTGAATGATTGTGTCCCTCCAAAATTCATATGTTAAAATTTAACCCCCAAAGTGATGGTATTAAGAGGTAGCACATTTAGGAAGTGACTAGGTCCTTAGGTCTCCACCCTCAAGAATGGAATTAGTGCCCCTAAAAAAGAGCCAGAGGGAAACTGTTTGCTCCTCCCTTCTGCCTTGTGAAAACATAGCAACAAGGTGCCATTTTGAAGCAAAAGCAAGCCTTCACCAGACATCGAATCTGCTGGCATGAACTGGTGTAAACAGCAGCCTCAAAAACCGTGAGAAGTATATTTCTGGATTTTTTATAAATTACCAAGTCTAAGGTATATGATTATAGCAGCCTGAACATACTAAAACATACCCCTAGACCAAAATGATAAGAATTCTCTCTTTTGCCATTAGGAAGCATATAAAACGCAGCAGTATTTTGAAGATCAAATGAAAGGACAAAATTGATTGATTACAAATAAATGAAGTGCCATGAGGAAAATCGATCACTTTGTTTTACATTGAGACACAAAAGTACTAACGGTCCCAGGGAATAATTATAATGACTGAACAAGCCCAGAACATTTTGAACAAATTACAGAAAGCCTGTGAAAGTACAAAGTATTCTAAATACACTAAAATTTCTATTACCACTTAAGTACTATTGACCTAGATGGTCCATAAATTAAGGTCACTAATATAATTAATTGTCCAGAGAGATATTAGAAATGTTTTGGCACCACAGTTCAAGCAAATGTTTGTTTTAAAGCTAATACAGAAAAAATATATTTTTAAATTATTGACGATAGTTTTTTTAATTTCATTCACTGATTTTGGCAGCAGTCTAATCTTGAAGATCTCGTAAGGTAAGCCATGGAGTTTGTAGTAGCTGAATAATGCCCCTCTAAAGATACTCATGTCCCAAACCCAGAAGCAAAGGGACATCAAACCTGCTAGAGCATCCACGGGCAACTCCGGACCAGTACACTTCTCCCTGGCACAGTCAGGGACTGAACTTGTACTACTCAGCCATAAAAAGGGATGAATTAATTTCTTCTGTAGCAATCTGGATGGAAATGGAGACCATTATCCTAAGGGAAATATCCCAAGAATGGAAAAACAAATACCACATGTACTCTCTAATAAACTGGAACTAACCAAGGGGCATACATGGGCACAAAGGGAAGTAAATGTCATTGAAAATCAAGCAGGGGGAAACGGGTGATGGGCATACTTACAGCCCTGATTCAAGCATTACAAAAGCAATCCATGTAACAAAACCATTTGTACTCCCTTAATATTTTGAAATAAAAAGAAAAAACAAACAAAGATGCCTATGTCCTAATCCTCAGTGAGTGTGCTACCTTACATGGCAAAGGAAACTAACCACTTTGAAATGGGGAGATTATACCAGATTATCTGAGTGGGTAACATTATTATCAAGGTCTTTATAAGAGGGAGACTGGAAAGTCAGGGTCAGAGAGATGTGATGACAGAAGCAGAGGTCAAAGTGATAAGGGAGCACAAGCTAAGGAATGCTAATGACCTCTAGAAAGTAAAAAAGGCAAGGAAACAGATTTTCCTCTAGAGCCTCCTCAAGGAACACAGATCTGTGGATCCATTTTAGATTTCTGGCTTCTAGAACTGCAAAATAATAAATTTGTGTTTTTTAAGGCACTAAGTTTATAGTAAATTATTACAGTAGTAATGGGAAACTAATACCGAGGAATTATATTTTTATTATGATACTTTATAAAAACATAAAAATATAAATATTGGGACAAGCAGAAGAATTCTCCATTGTGTAGGATTCCTAGAACCTGGAGATCCAGTTGCCTAATATCTGTCCTCCATCATCTCATTCACTTTTTACTAGGCCATCATTTCTCAATAAACATTTAAAAATCTATTTTTTTTTGTATGACATAAAAAATGTCAACAGTCAGAAAATAAAAATTATTAAACATATTCCTACAATAGCATCAAAAATATCAAATACCCAAGGAATAAATCTAGTGAAATATGTACAAGACTCTACACATGAAACTATAAAACAATATTGGAATAAATTAAAGAAGAACTAAATAAACTGTAACTATAGATTAGAATACTAATGGTATAATGATGTCCTTTATCCCCAAATTAATCAATGTAATTCAGTTAAAAATTCCAAGGAAATTTTACAAGTTGATTTTGAAATTTATGTGGAAATGCAAAGGGCCAAGAAAAGCCAAGACAATATCAAGGTAGATAGAAAAAGGTAGAACTATTCTACTGAAAATCAAGACAAACAAATAGAACAATGGAATAAATGGAAGCCCAGATACAGAGAGATACTAATACACATCTAGTAGAATGGCTGAAATCCAGAACACTGACATCACCAAATACTGATGAGGATGTGAATTAACAGGAACTCTCGTCCATTGCTGGTATAAATACAAAATGGTACAGCTACTTTGAAAAATAGCTTGGCAGTTTCTTACAAAACTAAACATATACTCTTAACTATACAATCTGGCAATCATGTCCCTAGGTATTTATAAAAAGAAGCTGAAAACTTATGTTCACATACAAACCTGAACATAGACCTTTATAGTAGCTTTATTTATAATTGCCAAAACTTAGAAGCAACCAAGATATCCTTCAGTAGGTAAATGGATAAATAAACTGTGGTACATACAGACAACTGAATATTATTCAGCACTAAAAGGAAATGAGCTATAAAGCCATAAAAAAAGATAGAATAACTTTAAATGCATATTACTAAGTGAAAGAAGCCAATCTGAAAAGGCTACATGCTGTATGATTCCAACTATATGACATTCTGGATAAGGTAAAATTAAAAATTTAAAACATTTAATATTTAAAAAAACCCAGGACCAGAAGGATGCTGAACTCTACCAGACCCACAAAGAAGAACTGGCACCTATTTCACTGAAATTGTTCCATAACATCAAGAGGAAGGAATCCTCCCTAACTCATTCTACAAAGCCAGTATCACACTGATACCAAAGGAAGGAAAGGACACAACAAAAAAAGAAAACTAGAGACCAACATCCTTCATGAACATATATGCAAAAATCTTCACAAAATACTGGCAAACCAAATCCTAAAAAAAAGTAGCAAACCAAATCTACTAGTACATCAAACAGATATGTCACCCTGATTAAGTGTGTTTCATCGCAGGGACACAACAGCATATGCCTATCAACAAATGTTATTTATCACATAAACAGAAATTTTTAAAAACCCATATGATCATCTCAATAGATGCAGAAAAAGCATGCAATAAAATCCAGCACTGCTTTATGAAAAAAATCCTTAAAAAACTTGGCAAAGAACAAACATACCTCAAAACATATAAAGGCCATATATGACAAACTCACAGCCAACATCATACCAAGTGGGGAAAAGTTGAAAGCATTCCTCCTAAGAACTAGAACAAGATAAGGATATCCGCTGTTATCACTAAGAACTGGATCAGAGAAGGATGCCCAGTGTCATCACTTCTATTCAACATAGTTCTAGAAGTCCTAGGCAGAACAATCAGACATGAGAAAGAAATAAATAGTATCGAAGTCATAAAAGAGGAAGTCAAACTATTCCTGTTTGCTGACTTTAAGATCTTATCTGGAAAACCTTAGACTAAAGACTAAAGACTCCTCCAAAAGACTTCTGGAATTGATAAATTTAGTAATATCTCAGATTACAAAATTAAATGTACACAAATCAGTAGTATTTCTACACACTAAAAACAGCCAAGCTGGGAATCAAATCAAAAACTCAATGCCATTTACAATAGCTGCAAAAACATAAAATACCTAGGACTAGACTTAAGCAAGGAGGTGAAAGATCTCTACAAGAAGAACTACAAAGCACTGATGAAAGAAATCATTGATAACACAAAGAAATGGAAAAACACCCCATGCTCATGGATCAGAAGAATCAATATTGTTAAAACGTCCAAACTTCCCAAAGTTATTTACAGAATCAATGCAATTCCCATCAGAATACCAATGTCATTTTTCACAAAATTAGAAGAAACTATCATAAATTTCATATGGAATCAAAAAAGAACTGGAATAGCCAAAATAATCCTAAGCAAAAATCTGGAGGCATCACATTACCCAACTTCAAATTATACTACAAGGCTATAGTAACCAAGATATCATTGTATTGGTATAAAAGAAGACACACAAATCAATGCAACAGAATAATAAGCCCAGAAAGAAAACTATACATCTACAACCAACTGACATTTGACAAAGCAGACAAAAACATACACTGGGGAAAGGATACTCTATTCAACAAATAATGCTGGGAAAATTTGATAGCCACATGCAGAAGAATGAAACTGGGTCCCTATCTCTCACTATATATAAAAGTAAACTCAAGATGGATTAAAGACTTAGATGTAAGACCTAAAACTATAACAATTCTAGAAGAAAACATAGGAAAAACCCTTCTGGACATTGGCCTAGGCAAAGATCTTATGACCCCAAAAGCAAATACAGCAACAACAAAAATAAATAAATGGAACTTAATTAAACAAAAATACTTCTGCAAAACAAAGGAAGTAACAGAGTAAATAGACAACCTACAGAATGGGAGAAAATATTCACAAACTATACATCCAAAAGAGGACCAATATCCAGAATCTACGAAGAACTCAAACAATTCAGCAAGAAACAACAAATAACCCCATCAAAAAGTGGGCAAAAGACACAAACAGATTTTTTCCAAAAGAAGATATACAAATGGCCAACAAACATGAAAAAATGCTCAACATCATTAATCATCAGAGAAATACAAATTAAAACCACAATGAGATACTACCTTACTCTTGTCAGGGTAATAAATCAAAAAATAGTAGATGTTGGCACAGATGCACTGAAAAGGGATCATGTATACACTGTTGGTGGGAATGTAAATTAGTACAACCTCAATGGAAAACAGTATGGGGATTCCTCAAAGAACTAAAAGCAGAACTACCATTTGATGCAGCAATACCACCACTGGGTATCTACCCCAAGGAAAATAAGTCATTACATCAAAAATACCCATGCACCCCAATGTTTACTGTTGCATAATTCACAATAGCAAAGGCATAGAATTAACCTAAATGCCCATCAACTGATGAGTAAGCAAATGTGGTATATATTTTATTTACACACACACACACACACACACACACACCATGGAGTACTACTCAAATATAAAAAGGAATGAGATGATGTCTTTTGCAGCAACTTGGATGAAACTGGAGACTATTATCCTTAGTGAAGTAGCTCAGGAATTAAAAAACAAATACTGCATGTTCTCACTTATAAGTAGGAGCCAACCAATGGGTATATATGATCATAAAGGGGTGTAACGGTCATTGAAAACTAAGAAGGGTGGATGGTAGGAGCAGAATGAGTGATACAAAACTACCTATTGGGTACAATGTACACTATTCTGGTGACAGGTACACTAAAAGCCCTGACTTCAGCATTATACAATTCATCCATGTAACATAAAATACTTGTACCCCCTAAATCTATAAAAAAAAAAAAAGAAAGAATAGAGATCCCAGAAATAAAGCCATATATCTACAACCAAATGATCTTTGACAAAGTAGACAAAAACATACACGTAGGAAAGCACACTCTATTCAATAAATGGGGCTGGAAAAATTGGATAGTGATATGTACAGCAATGAAACTGGATCCCTATCTCTCACCATACACAAAAATTAACTCAAGGTGGATTAAAGACAATGTAAAACCTGAAACAATAAAAATTCTAGAAGAAACCCTAGGAAAAACTCGTCTGTACTTTGGCCTAGGCAAAGAATTTATAACTAAGACTCTAAAAGCAAATGCAAAAATATCTAAACAAAATATATCTAAATGGGACTTAATTAAGCTAAAATGTTTCTACACAGCAAAAGAAATAATCAATAGAGTAAACAGACAACCTGCAGAATGTAAGAAAATATTTGCAAACTATGCATCCAACAAAGGACCAATATCCACAATCTACAAGGAACTCAAACAAATCAACAAGAAAAAAACAACCCCATTAAAAAGTGGGCAAACCATACATACAGACATTTTTCAAAAGAAAACATGCTAATGGTGAACAAATATGAAAAAATAAATGCTCAACATCACTAATCATCAGGGAAATGCAAGTCAAAAACACAATAAGATACCAGTTTACCTCTCACTTTTGTATTAAAAAGTCATAAAACAATAGATGCTATTTTGGATAGATAGTGAATAGGAACACTTACATACCATTGGTGGGAATGTAAATTATGAATAGTACAACCTCTATAGAAAACAGTATGGAGATTTCTCAAAGAACTAACAGTAAATTTACCATCTGACCCAACAATCCCACTATTAAGTACCTACCCAAAGGAAAAGAATTCATATAAAAAAGACACCTGCACCCATATGCTTACCACAGCACAATTAACAATTGAAAAGATACAACATATGGAATCAACCTAAGTGCCCATCCACCAATGAGCGGATAAAGAAAAGTGGTGTGTATACACATACACGCATACACACACACACACACACACACACACACTATGAAATACTATGCAACCATAAAAATTAAATAATGTCTTTTGCAGCAACCTGGATGAACCTGAAGACCATTATCATAAGTGAAGTAATTCAGGAACAGAAAACCAAATAACTCATGTTCCCACCTAAAAGCGGGAGCTAAGCTATGGGTACACAGGGTCACACACAGTGGTATAAAAGACACTGGAGATTCAGAAGAGGGAAAGACACCCAATTACTTACTGGATACAACGTACACTATTCAGGTGATGGGTACACTAAAAGCCTGGGTTGCACCACTATATAATACATTCATGTAATAAAAAACAACCTTTATCCCCTAAATCTATTGAAATAATTTTTTAAAAAAATACATGGGTAGTTTCTATGGTTTTAATAAAAAATAATATTCAAGTTCATTAATCACATGAATTTACAGTTATAACTGAAAAGATACATAGTAAAGTCAGCTTTTGTAATAACCATAATTGATCAGAAATACATTTTTCTTTCTCTACTGAATAAGGAATTAGCACACAAACACTCCCACACACAAATACACAAATTGGACAGAAAAGCACCAATTTTTCTTAATTAATGGAGTATTAAGGAAATTCAGGACTTTTATCACTTTTTTCCAATCTCGTATTTTTCCTTAAAATGCTAATCTATTAATATTGTGGTAAGAGTTAAAGAACACTGAAAAACCAATCCTGACTACAGAATTCTATAGAATGTCTGTCCCATTTTTTAACTTTCCTGTTGTAAAAATCAAATTCTTGCTACAATTTATTTGTCCAGGCTTTTCTTAAATTACATGTCTCTCCCACTGCAGGCACAAATATCAGATATGTCTTCCTCCGTGTGTGTTCTTTTTAGATCAGTGGCTTAGTTCCAAAACACTTTTATTCTCTCAGGGTAAGCACAATTTCCAAATGCTATGTAATCTGATAAATATGCTATAAAAGTTCAGGCAGCATCATTGTGGGTAGCCAAGCTCTACAAAAGAAGAAATGAAAATGAGGTAATGGAGAGAGAATTTGTCCTCTCTCCCTACCTGAAAACACTAGATATTGTGGGTTCAAACTGCCATACCCAGCAACTTGCAATTTGAAAATTACTAGCACCAACAGAATATAAGTAGATACAGAAAACAAATTTCTTTGGCTCAGAATTAATTTATTACTATTACCTACCTTTTGATTCCTCTATCACTGGGGGGTGGGAGCAATATATAAATATTAACATAGTATGGATATGTGAAGCTGAGCACTATCATGTTCAAATTTACTTTTAACAGTACATGGATGGTTTCTACAGGCAATAAATAAAGAGGAGGTAATTCTTATCAATATGGTTCATCACACCTCATCTCCTCCATCTTTGCAAATACAGCCTTCTAGACGGAGATCTGAAACGCATCAGGACCCTCTTTTTATCCAGAGCTAAGGTTGTGGGTACCTGATAAAATGCCCCTTCTTTAGCCTCTCAGCAAATTCTTTTAGGATCAGGCTCTTCTCTGCACTTAGTATTCTCCTCCCCCACCCCGATCTGAGTCTGGTTTTCCTGTTTCCTTCCCATTCCCTCTTACCTAGATCCTCCTTTTGGGGTGATGACCCAGTCAGTTATCTACCTGGCTTGGGATTCACTCCTGCCCCTCAGATACAGCCTCTTAGACCACGGACTTTGGATTCAGGAGTCCCTGTTGTCACACCAACCCCAGCTCCTGTGATTCTAAGCCCCAACCCAAATCTCATACAGAGTTTCTATATTTAATTGTAGGAAGTGCAGGGTATAAGGAGACAGGAGCATTCTGTTTCTCCAAGTCTAAACACTGTCAATTTAATAATAATAAAAAGTGGAGGGAGATGCTTTACATATAACCTTCAACTCTAACAGCCATATAGTTTCAGAAAAATAAGAATACAGAGAAAAGAAAGGCAGCATTGAATGGAGGAAATATAACAGTACACTTATATTAAACCATTGCTTTGGCCAGCACAACCCTACACTGGTCCCTTCATAGAAAATGCTAAGAAATTAATCTCTTTAACTAAAATTTTAAGATCTATTTAAAGAGATGTGTTAAAATTAAAGACTTTGGATTACAGTTTAAGTAATAACATAGAGTTCAGCAAACTGAAACAATAACAATTCCAGAGAACTGGAATTCTCTGATCTAAATCACATCCAGACCTCCGAGGGAGATTTAAAATATAGATTCCTAAATCACGTCCCAAACTTGCTGAATAAGAATCTCCACGGATCAGGATAAGAAGTATTTTTAATAAGTGGTGCTAGTAGTCCCTGAAGAAGCCTTCCTCAATCCCTGCTCTAGACAGTGGTCTTTCAGTTCTTCATTTCATGTTGTGGGACTTGTTTCAAAGTTGCTGTAACAAGCAGCAATCAACGTGCAATTTCCAGTGAAAGTAAGAAGCAGAAATCAAAACAAAAGACTTAAGGTGAATCTATCAATTGTTATTGACTCTGATTGATCAAGATGTTTTTAATGTCCATTTCCCATTTTACAACTTCAGTGTAGTGTAATATTTAAGGACACAGAATTTGGAGACCTGTGGGCTGGTTCCAAGCCAGCGTGAGTCACAAAGTAGCTCTGTGATCCTGTAAAATTTTCTCTATGCTTCATTTTCCTTATCTGAAAAAACAGAAATATTAGTATCTACCTCATAAAGTCTATGTCAAGATTAAATTACTAAACACATATAAATTACTACAAAAATTCCTAATATTTTGAAAGCATTCAATAAGCTGAGTTATAATTAATATTTTTATTATAGCATTCAATTAGGTGAGTTTTATTTTTTTATTTTTTTGAGACAAAGTCTTGCTCTGTTGCCCTAGGCTGGAGTGCAGTGGCTTGATTATAGCTTACTCCAGCCTCAAGCTCCTGGGCTCAAGCAACTCTCCTTGCCTCAACATTCCTGAGTAGCTAGGGCTATAGGTACACAGCACCACGCCCAATTTTTTATCTTTTATTTTTTTGTAGAGATGGGGTCTCAATATGTTACCCAGGCTGGTCCTGAAATCCTGGTGTCAAGCAATCCTTCTGCCTTGGCCTCCCAAAGTGCTAGGATTATAGGCATGAGCCACCATGCACAGCTAGGTTGGGTGCTGAATGTTGGGAAGACACTAGGTTTAAGTTACAGTAAATAAATTTATAGAATACTATGAGCTACTATTTCTTTCACACATAGCAAAATATCCTTCTAGTTTGCATTTACTAGAAAGATAAATGTTGTCCACATGCAAAAAACTAAAAGAAGTATAGAATACATATAAATATATATACAATATGTGTGTATGTATATATGCACATATGCCTATGCTTCCAAGACTCATAAAGTTGAGTATACTATGTTTTAAAAGTCAAGAGAACCTTTGATGGATTTATTTTAAAATTTTAGGTTGTTTGTTCAATCTAGAAAATCTGAGTATCTTGCCCAAGTAAATATGCCTCATAACACATGAATGATAAATGCATTATTTATACTGTGGAAGACTTTCTTTCCAAAGACCAGTTATCAACTGCTAAAATAAATTTCCACAGGGAAGAAGAAACACTGTGCACGTGGTCAAGTTCTGTGTTTCTCATTTCTGTCATTTAATTGCTCTATACTTGTATCTGGCTTCACCACAGGAAAGTCTGATGCATGGAATTTGCTTCAAAGCTGAGAATAATAGACTCTTCTTTAAGGCTTATTCTATACAGCATAATTTTCTGGAGGAAAAAATGTGCAAAAGTGCTTTGTGGCAACATATACGGAAGGGGAAAAATGGTAAAAAGCCAACATTCTCAAAGGAAACTAAAGTAACTGGGATGAAACCCTTTGTCTCAGAAATTTAACTTTATCTAAAACCCATGTATTATGTATTATTTATCATTTTTCAGGGTCTGAAAGTGAGTGGAGAAACAATTAGTGAATTCATTAAATAGGAATGTTTTTAATTCATGTACACATGTCAAATTTTTGTTGTTGTTGTTATGTGAGGAAACTTAGTCCTTCTATACCCTAAACCCCCCACAAAGGCAGGCTACCTGTCATGCTTTTAGATTTTAGACCTATTTTGTGTTCTTCTCCTCTAGCCTCTTAAGATTATAAAAGTTTTTTTAACTAAAGGTATAGAATAACAGAAATCCTTCAATCTTCAAACTGGAAAGTAAGCAGGAAGATCTAAAAGGGGCTTATTTCTCAGTCCCCCAAGGATCAATTGTGGGATCTTGATTGCTGCTTACTGAACTTTAAGCGTCCCTATCATGCAAAAGCACCTCCCTAGTTTTCCAGATATCTCCCCCTTCCTCAAAGCTAATGGGCAACTGGACACTTCCAAAGGGAGCTCAAGTGTCTTGAGGGAATTTGTCGAAGAAAGGTGGACTGTCAAGGCAGGGAATTCCACCATAAAAGGCTGAAGAAGTACCAAATAGGACTAGGTCTGAAACCACTTACAGTAATTTAGCCATAAACCGCACTGTGTCAGGGACCAACAGAGCGAAGGTTGAGGGTAGAAACTGGAGTGTGTAGGAAGAACCTATGGATACATCACACTGAAGAGACAGCATCTGGACCCCTGCACGAAGAAAGCCTTGATGTTCTGCCAGTGCAACCTAAAGCAGAAAGAGCCCAACAAAATCAAAGCTGTTAGCCCTTTTCCTCTAATCTCAGACCCTGGACAAACCAGAAGATGGAGTGGGAGGAAGAGGAGTGCACGCAGAAACCGTTACTGCCGATCCTTGAGCCACAGATCTGGGTGGACTGGGGTGGGAGCTGAGGCTGTGTGCAGAGAGGGAGAATATTTGAATTTGGTATGAGATCAGAACTTCACTGTGCTGTGGACTGGACTTCCAGAATGTCACTTGAAAATAAAAAAAAAATTCTCGGATCTGAAAGTTACTAAAAGGTTCTGGGATCTTGCCGAGCTGTCATCCAAGGACAGGGAAGGGGGAAGTGGTAGAATTTTTGTTTGTTTTCTTTTCTTTTTTCATTTTGGTTTTTTCATTTTTGTTTTTTTTTTTTCATTTCATTTTCATTTCGTTTCATTTTTCAGGTTAGCTGGGGCGGGGGGACACAGGAGTCATTTCCTACTGTACACCATTGAGTCCAGGCCGTTCAATAAACAGGTTACATTTAGAATAAACCTTCATTCACTGAAACTACGTGTTTCTCTATTCTCTGGAACCCAAAGAATTCAAACAAAGAGCTTTGACATTTTCATTTAGTCTATTATATAGATATCTTCTTAGATAAATAGGTGACATCTTGTTATAGCCCTCTCTTACCTGCCAAGTTATCTTTTAAATGAGAAAAAGCACTAAGTATTCAAACCACAGGCTTTGGAATATTTTCTGTAATCATTCAATTTACAGTAAATAAATCCTTTTATGTTCATTATTATGCAGAATAAAATGCAATTTGTCCAGAGAAAAGAGATTTTATTAATAAAATTCAGGTATAATAAGATTACATGTATTTTTGATAAACTTGAACTAAATATTTAATTTTTGTCTACCACAACCAAAGGGAAAAATTATTTCTTATATCAATGTCAGACTATGTCTCACCATGTATTGTCAAAGGGTTGAAATCTACTGTCTCTATATTCAGACATGCATAAATATGATTTTCTGTGTTTTAAATTACTTACCTCATCTTGGCTCTCAAGTTTGCCAACTAAATGTATCCTAGTGGCTTTATTTGGAAATAGTCTATTTAAAGTAATTACTCATTTCCAGATTTTCGTTTTTCCTCCAACTCCTTCTTCCCCACATGGCCTCTGGGTACAAGATAAACCTAGATTCCCAATTAGCAAAGGGCAGGAAGTATCTGGTTCTTAAGATTTCCTCTGGTTATGATTATCCCATTTGGTTAGAGCAGGGACCTCTTTTCTCACTACATCTGCAGATGCAGATACAGGAGCAGATACATCTGCCTGGTCACTGTGTATCCTAATATAGTGTCTACAGAGGTGTGACTGCTCCCACTTGGTCTGTTTAGAGTTAGGCTCATACATGCTGCTGATAATCATGGAACTTCACTTTGTCTCCAAACCTGAAATGTCTGCACACACTGTGTCCTCTTTATCCCAACCTGAGTCTTTTTATGAACCAGCAATGCTCTCAGCACTTTCTTTTCCCGTCTTCAACTTCGACTGCAATCGTCGAGTTTCTTTGTTGTAAGCAACAGACGCAGATTCTGCCTGAATGAGACGGGAGTGGTAGGTTTGAGAATTATAAAAAGATTTTGTATGTGGCTTGAAGAAACACTGAAAAGGTTACAGAACCAGACTTGAGTCTAAGTTTTCAGGAACATAATTCAAAATTATGCCCTAGGACTTCCACTTCTGAGTAGAATGGGAGCAAGCCAATGTCCCCACTGCAGCAGCTAAGTGAGAATACGGATGAATTGCAAGATCACATTATAAAACACATTAGAGAGCTGTGGAAGCCAAGAGAACTAGAAATACTAAAATTCTAGTGCTTTCCTAGGTAAACTGATAATCTTCAGATGTTTCTGTCCCTGGAGGAATTTGCTGATTATAAGACCAGGCCAAGAATCCAGCTTCGATTAGGTAAAAGGATTCTACTGAAGGAAGGATATAAGGGAAGCCTTTCAAGTTGACACAGATTGAATGATGTATTAGAAACTGGAGTAACTCCAAACTCATGATATGTTTCCCCCCAGTGGTTTTTGAGTTCTGGAGTAGCACAAGAGCCTGTTGTTTTCATCCGGAAACAAAGGAAAGTCTCCCGCCATCTCATCGTACTTAGAAGACAAGTCCACTAGAGAGGGCCTACCTCAAACATTCCATTGGTCTCCTCCTAAACAACTTGGTCTGATTTTGAAACTGCTTGTGATAAGAAACCAATGAATTACATACACTCAAAAAATCTGAAAGGTACAACTAAATCTCCCACTTTTTTAGGGCTGAAAAGATGGAGACTTCCCAGGCTCTCAATCAAAAACCAAGGAATAGAGTTAAGCCACAAGTTGGCTATGTCTTTCTAAAATTGCAACCCAAAACCAATTCGGGTGAATCTTGTATTGAATTGATGTGATCAGTTCCTCCTATTATCTGCTTAACCAAGTAAAGAAAGAACCATCTCTGGCAGAATCACATTGTCAAATGGATATTCTGGATCTGAAAAATATAATATTTGAAATTAAGAACTGATCAGAAGTGCTCAGCATCAAATTAGACACAGCAAAAGACAGGATTACTGAATTCAAAGACAAGTCAATATGCAAAATACACAACCTGAAGCACAGACAGAGAAAATGAGAGAGAGAGACAACAAGAACACAGAGTATAAGGGACATGTGAAACACAGTCAAAAACTAATATACATATAAACTGAAGTCCAGAAGGAGAAGAAAGAAAAAAATTGAGGCAGTAGCTATATTTGAAGAGATAATAGCCAAGACTTTTTCAAAAGCAATAAAAGATAGCAACACACAAATTCAAAAAGCTCTGCAAGCCTCTGGCAAGATAAGTACAAGAAAAAAGAAAGGCTAATGATAGCCAAACTGCTGAAAACCTAAGATAGAGAAACATCTGTAAAGCAATCCAAGAAAAAAACAGACACTATCTCCAACCGAGCAACAGTAAGACTAGTAGCTAACTTTTCAACAACACTATGGGATCTAGAAGGTAATGAAATGTCATCCTTCACATGCTCAAATAAAAAAAATGCTAATCTAGAATTTATTATTTAGCAGAATGAGCCTCCGAAAATGAAAGCAAAATAAAATGAAGGGAATTTGTCACCAAAAGACCTACACTAAAAGAAGTACTATTATGGAATTCAGAGATTTCAAAGAACTTTTATTCTCAATCCTGGCGTTTGCTAGGAAATCACTCCATTTTTGGAATATATGTTACAAAAGCAGGAACTTATTTTGCCCTCAAATAGCCCATGGGCTCTTCCCCTCTTAGGGGAAGAAAAAAAATTACACAAGCCAATTCTCCATTTTGGATCACAAGCTTGGCTTTCCACAGACAAAAATATAGAGTAATATCTACTTCTTTTTTCCATTTTGATACAATGACAGCAGTGAATTTTTTACTTTGTATATCAGGCACTCAATAAGTAAACACATAAATATGTATTAATCTGTTGATATTTAGTCTAGAGGCATTGAAAGCAGAAATTAAAGGAAATGCTGATATCTGTCTTTAATACAGCTTTTTAGAGTTTACAATGAATTTTTATTTGCATGATGTTATTTAATGGTTACAAACTCATAAATCAATTATTAATAGTGTTCAAAGTTTATACATAAGAACACTGAATCTCCAATGAGTTAAGCAATGTGATAAATTAAGAAATGTATCTTCTCTCAAATTAGGTTGGAGAAAAGCTTGGAAGGGATAAAACAAATCTAAGTTCCAAAAAGATTAAGTACCCATATTCAAACCCAGATTTACTTACAAAATTATCAACTCTATCCTCTATCTAAAACAAGCAAAAAACAGAAACAACAAATATATGTGCATGTCACCCCTACATATTTATTTTATATCATCATATATTTAACAAATGTGATCTTTCAAGTAGAGAACAAAGCTAAAAATAAAATCACCAGAATGAGTTTCTAACCATCCAGTAACAGAGAACCTTTAGAGTTATATTAATGAGGTTAACATCACTGATTCATTTTAGCTAAAATACCTAAAGCAGTTTTTTCCTTAATTTCTAATTTTGAAATATTTTAAACATGAAAAGTACTATAATAGATATTTGTGTACCCACGACCAAGTTTAAACAGATATTAAAATTTTGTCATTTTCTTCAGTTTCCTCTATTTTCATTTTTAAAGAATAAATATTTCCCCTATGATTCTCCTCCTTCCCTCCCCAAAAGTAGCCACCATTCTGAATGTTTTTATACATTAACTAAATACAAATGCATCTGCTTTTAAGTTATTTAACTGAGCCAAATTTAAGATTTGAAATATTTTTATCCCCTGAATTGAATTGTTCCTGTAAATGGCCAAAGGCAAACTTCACCCAGGCCTCCAAATATGCACAGAACAGTACAAAGCTGTGGAACCAGATTTCCATTGCCTGTTTCTCATCTTCACCCAGTTCCTCAGAAATTGGGTGTGTTTTCCTCTCAGAAAAAAAAAAAATGTCAAGAGCAACAAGTTCTATGACTCCATGCTCCATGCGTTTTAAGAATCACAATCATTCCCTTCAGACTTCTGGTGAAAGGGGTCTCCCCCAATGACTTTGTTCCTGACGTGGAGCATGCCTCTGCAGGACAGGAAGTTAGATCTGGCAAGTCATCAACCACATTATTAGACATCCATTCTGACATTTTGTAAAAAGACAAAGAAAGAACCATAGCACAAAAAGTTCTTCCACGTTGAAAAGGCCTTTCCAGACTAAAGCATCTGTGATTTTGTGGATGAATCAGATCACACCTCCCTTTTGTACCCTTTCTAGCCTCGTGTTGGGATGGAAGGATGGAAGCGGGAGAACAGAGATAAACTCAACCAAAAAAGTGTAATATATCAGATATAAAGAACTATAAAATACGTCTAAAGATTGATGTTTCTTCGATGTTTTTTCTGGGTATCAATGTCTATTGACATGTATTTTTAATTTTATAATATAGTCATTTTTCTGTATTATGAGGCTTGATCTGTAAACTGTAAACATCACTTCCCCATTGCAAAGGCAGACTGTATCTACCAACCTAGTTTTTAGGGAGATTGTAAAGTTATTTCCCAAACATCATATGGTACTATTGTTTAATTATATTTTGTATCAATACAAGTTAACTGTAATAATTGACTCAGTGGCCTATGACCACCCTCTAGTGTGTCCCTTACTTGATGAAGCAGCAGAGCCTCCTTCCCCAATCTGAAGTTGTCTCTGGAGTCTCCTCCCACTCCCAGTATCCTTGTTTTCTATGAGTTGAAAGAGACTGTATGCAGGAAATATGAGAGTTTGAAGTACATAATACCTAAAACCATCTGATATGTATGCCACAACGAAGGGGGAAATCTGCAGTAAGTTCTCAAATTCAGGTCTCAGTGTCTAGGGGTCCTGTTCAGGTCTAGCAGACATCAGGTGATCCAATTCCAAAAGTATCTGCCTTTGCCCACTGCTCCTGCCCTACTATCCCCAAAACATCTCACAACAGACCCCACTATAAGTCAAGAAGAGTATGATAAAAGATCTATTTTTTGTTTTGTACATTACTTACAGGCTGGCAGAAAGTTAAGTACATGCATCAGTTCACCCTTCCTAACTTCCTTCTTCCCTCACACAACATCATTCCCTCCTTCACGGAGGTCCTCATAGCTCTTTGTCTCCATTACAGTACTGATCAGACCCTAGCAAGGCCAGCTCTCTTTGATTTTGACTTTCTAGATTCTCTTTCTTTTAAAGATAGAAAATAGGTATTATTTATCTCAGTACTGTCAGGGCTTAACATATAGTGAATTTACAATGGATGGTTTTAGAATGAATGAATAAGTTAAACCATCTCTTTCAACCCAGGAGCAATTTAGTAAATGACTAAAGCCAATACATTCATTCTAGACCAGGGAGCTGGTATCAGACATCACGTTAGAGTTTTCCTCTTGACTCCACTAGATGTGTATCCAAGCCAGATCCCTGGTATGATATTTAGGTATCCATGAGATACCTGGTATGATATTTAGGTATCCGTGAGATATCACAGTTCCAGCCAATCATTACATAAGCATTCTTGATTTCAAAATAGAACATCCAGTTACAAATTCCTACCTGCTTTTCAACTCTAGTGAGATAGCCTGGATTACATAGAAATCTCAGGTCTAATTCTCCTGTACTCTCTTACAACCTACACCAAAGTCAGGCTCTAGTAGATGTATTTATCCAAAGCAGAAAATATCTATGGAGTGTCCTCCAAGTAGAAGATTCTTTGTTAGCTATCAGGCCCATCTTGATCCTTTTCCCTTCGCCCCCAACCTGGAGCCCTTTAGCTCTTCAAAGATGAAGGCCTTTCTCAAGCAAACACATATTTGGCCCCAAATTTTACCTTTATGAAAAGAACAAGTAAGAGAATAATCTCTGCTCTACCTTGCCATATCTCCTAGTTTTGTGACCCTTTACTCCCACCACCAGAGTTCTCAGTACCTGGGTTTGGGGATAAGCATAACAATTTCTCTCTAATGGGGCCTTCTTCTGCCTTGTTGGAATGAAGGGCCAAGGGAACAAATCCAAAAAAAAAAACCAGAAGAAATACTGGGTTAGAAATTAAGTAAATATTGTAAATATCTAGGTTATATGATATAGCTTATAATGATGCCACCTAAGAAAACCTCTTCCCCAGGGATACCAGGGGAAAGAAAAGAAGGAAGGAGGGAGAAAAAAAGGAAAGAAGAAAGATATTAATACCCATTATTAGACCAAATCAAGAAGTAAAATAGTCATCTTTGTCTTCTCAAATTTCCTGCAAAAACAAAATAGTTTTTTCTCATACCAATTAGTAACTATCCTGGCCAGAGGAAAAATGGCTCCCTTACACCCTAGCCTGAATAAGGTCAATGAGACTGACTGACTCCATCCTCCTTGCAATCCCTGGCCTACTTGTTTTTTTCTCTTACTCTCTGTTCTCAAAATCCTTTGGGGAATGATAGCTTAGTGTTCTCTGCCTTAAATGTGATCCTCCACTAATTCTTTTGCTATAAACATTCTCACTTATTTTCAATGTCTTTTAGAACTTTGGGGATGATTGATTTGTTTTTCTTTGGTTTTTGTTTTAATATTTACTGATCTATTAGCAGTTTCTGAAAGAAAATTGAGCCCCTTCTGGGAAGCCATGTCAGGGATTACATTTAATAAAATGAGTCAAAAACTGCATAAAAATATGGAATCAACCTAAAACAATGAGCTGGTAGTTTTAGGGGATTCAATTTCCAGATCTTCAACAGCATATAAATTTTTTCCTAAAAGTATTTTCAAGAGACTTATTCTCCTTTCCATCTCCATGACCACAATGTTCTCCTTTTTTTTTTTTTTAAGGCACCTCCCTCACTATCCTGAATCTTACTATCACATATTAGCCCAGGGTATAAAAAAATGTATAGTTGCCAAATAAAGGCACAAGTCAAAATCTTAGTTTTAGAACCAAGAAAGCAAATGACATCAGCAACTACATAGAACAGTGTTTTGCAAACCAAGTGGTTTCTAATCCTTTGCTTTTAACTAAATTAAAGAAGGACCTAATTGAGTTGTTAGCTAACAAATCATTAAAAATTATTTTTCATGATAGATCACTATGTGATCATTATGTGATTTTGGCATATAACATGGGAGGAGCTTATTTCAGGCATCTATTAATATTTCTGCCTAACAAACAACCCCAAAACTTAGTGCTTACTTAGCAATGTAATGTTAACATTTCTTATAAATCTGTAGGGTGGGAATTTAATCTAGGTTTAGCTACTCCTGTGTTAGCAACTGGGTCATTCACTCAACTGTCTTCAGTTGGTGATTAGATTGAGATGAAAGATCCAAGGAGGTTTCACTCACTTGCCTGATGCCGCTGACCTCTCCATATAACTTCACATGTGCTTTCTCCCAGAGTATGGATTTTTTAATATCGTGACCCACTTTAAGAGGTAAATGGTAGCTTCTAGGCTTCTTAAATGCTAGGCCCAGAATTCTCATGGTGTTGCTTCCTCCAAATTCAATTGGTCAAAGAAAATTATAAGACCAGCCTAGAGACAAGGGTAGAAGAAATATATTTGACCTCTTGTTGGATGAAAGATATGCACATACCTGCAAGGAAGGAATTGATGGCAAGCATCTTTGGAGACTACCTACCACAGAGTTCAGAGAATTATATGGCATCTGTATAACAAAACCTCTTTCATTGACAAATACTTTTCATGGATTTATTCAGGCATATTGAGAGCCTACCACCAGTCTGGCACTGTTCTAAGAATACAGGATACAATAGTAAATAAAAGCCTACACATTTTGAGCAACAGAAAAGATAGCTACATTTTGCAATAAAAGATACTTTATAAATGTTGGCAATTATTGTTGACTCTCAGGTGACAACTTAAAACAATGCATCAATAATTTCAACTAAACTTTGTAACATGGCCAAGATATAGTGCCCTATTATTTAAGAAATTTCTATATGACTTTAGGTTGGTGTGGTGAAATAAAAGGCTTATTTTCAAAGTTTTAGTTATAGGAAAGCATAGAATCACCAGTTGGAATTAATTTCTATTTCTATTTCTCATTCTTCCAACAAATGCATATGGTTTTATACAGAACATCATCCCTGCTGTTTGAAGACTAAGAGATGACAAGACTATAAAAAATGGGTAACGTCTGAGAGTGGTTTTCAGAAATTTGATGAGGAATTTCCTGTACAGTCTGGAGTGGAAAGAGTAGGATAATGTCTTGGTTGTTAAAGGCTAAGTATCCTTTTTCTTATTACTAAAAATACTTCTGCTTTGTTATAAATAATACATAATACTCTTATTATATGTTATATAATATGTAATTCTCCATATACATATATATATATATGTGTGTGTGTGTATATGTGTGCGTATATATAGAGAGAGAGAGTGCTTCGATAAATAACTACTAAGGTTTTCATGGTAGGCAATCTACCTAAATGGGAACTGACAGCTAGGTATAGGAGTTTCAGGGTTGTATGAGTCCTTGTGCTGCCAGCCCAGCATCTATGTACAAAACACAGCCCTCTCCCTCAGCCCTACTAATATGCCCACATATTGAGTTCTGATGAGTCATGCTTATACAAGGGGATCCATTCAACTGATCACTATGAGTTGAAGAAGGCCAGGGCACCTAATCTAAACTGGGACAATCAGTTAAGATGGGGGCTAAGAGAAGTCAACATTTTTGATGTAACTAGACCTATTACACACATGTGAAGCTTAGGTACTGTGGTTTGGCATCTTCCACCTTCCATACCACAATTGTACGGCAGTAGCTTCAAAGTCCTTAATATAATAATTTTCATTTAGATAGTAAACAAAAGTTCCAGAGCTAGCACTAGTCAATAGATAGCTATGTATTTCCACTCAACTGGAGATTGTAGTACCTAAGCAAAGCAACTCTGGTATTTTTATGATACTTGAACTTTATTTTAAGCTACATGAATTTCACAAACAAACCAAAAATTAATGTTTAATGCATTTCAAATCCAAAAACATACAAGCTTATTATAGAACATAAATTATAAACACAAATATATTTTAAAATACATGCTTATTAGCAGATAAAATTAATAAAATTAATTGTTTCAAAATATAAATACTATATTAAGATGAAGAAAAATTAGTCATAAAAATTATTTTGCTATTCAGTAATGATCTAAACATGAAATATTCATATTATAAAACAAATTAGCCAGCATATTCTAGAAAGAATCAAAATTTAAAAAAAAAAAAGCTTGCTCCAAATAATTCTCTTTTCCAAAAGTATTAAGGATGAGGGGAACAACCTAAGACAATAGATTTTATATCTAAATTATTTTCCACCTTGAAAATTTTTCACCTGCTCCAGTTTTGTGATCTGTTGAGTTCTTTCAATTGCTTCTTAGGTCCAAGTTGTCTGGAATAATATTCTGAGTGTCAACAGTTGTATGAAGTTAATATAGCTTTAGTGTTTCTGCCAAATGTCATTACTTCATCTCTCAAACTGAGCTATGGAAATAGCTTGAATTTGATGACCACAAATGAAGAAATGAGAGAAGCAAAGATATTACAGCTACTGAAACCCTTCTATACTTCCTGATTCAGATTATATCAATATAACTGATATAATCTACCAACATTTGCTAAATTTTAGATGTGAGACTATATTATGGATGATTAAACATTAATATTTACATGATCCAGATTTTGTAGCTCTGTTAGCCAATGGATTGCTTCATTTTGATCCAAAAAAAGTCAATTAGCCTGATAGACACAACCATGATATAAACTAGAGATATAGAAATAACCAAACAATCATATTGGTGTCCAATTTAGAGACAGAGTGTAAAAAGTTTAGAGGCCACTGCTTGGTACCATCCAGCTGCCCCCTCTTGCATCCTTCCAGAAGCTGCATGTGATTGTACACGTGTGAATGTGTACTTCTGTGTTCTCAAATATAAAATCAATTCTAGCTATTCGCAGATTCAGTAATTATGAATTCACCTACTTGCTAAAATTTATTTGCAACCCCAAACAATCTTCCCAGATATTTTGCAATAATTTGTGGATGTAAACAGAGCAGCAAGAAATTTGAGTTGCCCAAAGCACTGGTTCTCAGCTGAGGTCAAACAACATGATGCTCTGCCTTCTCATTTCTGCTCTCATACAGAGATAACCAGAAGACGCAGACAGTCAGAGCAGTTCAGTGTAGTGCAAGAAGCTCGAACTCCAGGGCCAGATGGATGGGGTTTGAATCCCAATTCTGGCACCTGTTAGTGTGGCAGATCCAGGTGTGTCACTTAACATGTCTCAATCTCCTTTTCTCTCTTGTAACATAAACAGGATAGAATTTACCAGGATGAGTTGTTTTGAGGATTAAAGATTACATTCAATTTATATATTTTTTTCCCCTAGGAGTTAATTCAGTGCCTGCTGTGACTTTATAGAACATAACTGCCATGAATATCAAGAATCTGCGGTACGTAGACATCAGTGATGAGAATCTGAGACGTGACGGTGACTTCAGTTTGCACTCTGAGAGGACTGAGAGAGATCATTCTTACCCTAGGTTTATGTGCACTTGTTTTGACATATGCTTTGATATTATCATGTTGTTTGCCAACTTAACTGTACAAAATCATATGTTATCTAGCTTTTATAATCAAATTTCATTTCTATTTGCTATACTGGGCTGTTTATCGAATTATTCCAGCCATGCTGGAGAGCTGGCTTGTGTAATCTACTCATTGACTATCGTATTTCTATTGAAAACATTACTGTCTAATATTTATCACAGGTTCGAGTCTTTTACAAAAGTAATAGACAATTATCAAGAAGTTTATAGAAACTTCTGGCCTCATAACAATTTTCCAGCTGGCTAAGTGCTTGAGGTAGATATAAGCAAAAAGTACAGAAACTACTGAATTAAATCAAGGACTTGTCTACCTTAATTGAACAGAAAAATAGCACTTTTAAATTAGAAACAAATTATATATTGCTGACATATAAAGAACTCTTAGAATTCATAATAAGATTATTAAATTGAATATGTTTTAAATGAACAAAAGATTGAAGTAGACCACTTAAAAAGGTATATAAACGACCAATGAGCACATGAGAAGATGTTCAACATCATTAAACACCAGAAAAATGCAGAATAAAATCACCATAAAATATCACTGAAACCCACCAGAATGACAAAAATTATAAAGATTGACAATTCAAAGTGTTGACAGGGATGTGGAAAAGCTAGAACCATCATACATTGCTAATGGGAATGTAAAATGGCACAACTACTTTGGAAATCAGTTTGATAGTTTCTTATAAAGTTAAATACGCACTTATCATCTACTGAGCAAAACAACTCCCAGGTAATTACCTAAGAAAAATGAAAACACATGTCCACACAAAGGCTTAGACACAAATTTTCATAGCCTTATAAATGATAGCCAAAAACTGGAAACAACTCAAATGTGAACAGGTGAATGAATAAATAAGGTGTGATATATCCATACAATGGAATACTACTCAATAATAAAAAGGAATAGGCTACTAATACACACATCATGATAAATGAATCTTAAAACTAGGATGCTGAGTGATGGAAGCAAATATAGAAGACTACAAATTGCATGATTCCATTTATATGCAATTCTAGAAAAGACAACAGAAATGACAACAGAAAATAAGTGTTTGTCAGGGGCCAAGGGGTTAGGGGAGAAGAATGTTCCAAAGGATCACAAGGGAATGATGAGAGCTATGGAAGTGTCCTCTACTTTGATTGTGGCAGTAGTTACATGGGTATAGATAACTGTCAAACTCATTGAACTGCACACTTTTTACACGTTTTAAAATTATTTTTCTTTAGAGCAAAAAGGCTACTTCACTCCAGCTCTGTTGCCCAGGCTGGAGTGCAGTGGCTTGATCATAGCTCACTGCAGCCTCAAACTCCTTGAACTGCAAGCCATCCTCCTGCCTCAGCCTCCCAAGTAGCTAGGACTACAGGTGCCTGCCATCACACCCAGCTAATTTGTTTTTTATTTTTTGTAGAGACAGGGTCTCGCTATGTTGTCCAGGCTGGTCTCAAACTCCTGGTCTCAAGTAATCCTCTCACCTAGGCCTTCCAAAGCACTAGGATTACAGGTGTGAGCCAATTGCCTGGCCTTAACTACACACTTTAAAGGGATTTATGCATGTTATACCTCAAAGTTGATTAAAATTATACTACGGCTATTAATTGTCACTCAATAAGAGAGAATTAGGAAAAAAGAAAGAGCTAGAGGATAGGGGAGAAGAGAATATGAAATAATCTGTGGAGGAGAAATAGGAAGAAAGTAGATAAAGATACAAGATGAGGTTGAAGTAATGTGGTTTATAAAATCTTCCTTATTCTCAGGGCTTCCGAACTGCAGGAATGAATGTGAAAGCAACGTGGTGGAATGAGCAACTGACTTTCCTCTGCCATGTAATGCTCTGCCTTTTGGCCTAAATTAATAAATTTTGTACACTTTTCTTCAAAGAAGTAGTATAATACCAATATATTCTATTTTATTTACCTGCTAGTTACTGATGAAGTATAACCAGAAATAACCTCATTTTTAAAATATCCTGTCAGTGAGGACCAAAAATAAAATAGTACTTATTCAGGGGAAGAGTAACAACTCAAATCCTAAACCAGCTGGGTAGTCATTTTCCCCCACTGACTGACATTTGTTATTGTAAAGAATTCATTAACTAATTAAATAAACATATACTAATGTGTGATATGTTTCACACTTTGGAATAGATACCAAAGACACTGAAACAAGGCAACCAAAATACTAATTCTTCCCCAGAAGAATTTTCAACTGAGGTAGAAGCAGACACACACAGAAACAATTGCAATAAACACGGTAACCAGAGACGCGCCCTCAATCATTTGTGTACGTCGGAATCACCAAGGCAGTTGCTACAGATGCAATTCTTTATCCTACATCCAGAGACTCTGATGTGTGCAGCCCGGAGGGGGACCTGAAGAGTCTATATTTAATGTTTTCCCAGTGATTCTGAAGGATGCCAAAACTTGAGAACCACTGACATAAGATTTTATAGGAGCACCAAAGATTTCCAAAACCAGCATAGGACGGCCAGTTCAAAGGAAGTGCTGCTTGAGCTGGTTAAAGAAGGATGAATAGGAGCTACAAAGGCCAGGAGGAGGGTTAGATTCTCAAAAAGTTAAGAACTGTATAAACAGTTAAGTGAAAATAAATAAAAAGACAGGAAGTAGCAGCACTGGGGAGTGTCACAGTCAGATAGTGGAGATTTTTAAATTAGTTAATTAAAGTGTTATTTTGAGAGGAGTTGATCGTCTGACCAGAGACTGGCTGCAGAGGACGGGGTCAGCTGCTCAGCTTTCTTATTAGTGATATCTCTGGTTTCTTACCTCATGCGCCCAACCCAAGAAGCCACATGGTAAGTATCCAGTAGAAATACCCTCAGACTCACTGGCTCAGTTCACAAACCTATATTGGACTACTCAACTCAACCCTCCCTTCTGTTTCATTTCTCCTAGACTTTCAACCTATAGCTCAGTCTTCCATTCTGACTCTCTATTTTAATCATGAATACAGGTGTTGTAGTCAACTGTCTTGAATGAGATTTGCCCTCAACCTTTATCCTCTTCTTAGTAGTCAGTGCCCAAAGTCATTCCTAAGCACTCTGGTCATCATTTTCCACAACAGATTCTCATCCAATACCCTTGAAGGAGGTCTGGACAGCTGGGCGACTGTAGCTAGAAAACCTTTCAATTTGAGGATGTAAACCTTTGGAAACACACAAAGCTTTTGTTTCATTGGTTACTGTATTCTATTTAGCAAGCTGCTGTGTCTTTAAGTATACTTGAAAGGCATTTATTTCTGCTGAATTCAATCATAATTAATTTAAAACACAATCTGAATTTTACTATCATTTGAATGTCTTAAAAAAATATGTCAATCTTAATAAAGATATAGGAAAAAATACACCCAGGATAGATGCTTCACAAGTTTTTCTTAGGCAATGTAATGTTGACTTACAGAGTTTGGAGGTTTATAGTTGCTTTTTTTTTTTTACTTTAGTTTTGTTTTGGTTTTTTTGTTTGTTTTAACAGATTTTGATCCTTTTCAGAGCGTGCCCCAGAGATGAGTGCAATTTTTATGCTGGTAGATGTCAGAAAACATATTCCCTTGACTAATGGCTAATGCCTAAAGCAGTTTTAGGAGGTGTGTGGATTTACATGTGCTAAACATGGCCTGAAATATCTTTCTGGGAGGTATTATGCTGGTTATCTCTTCAGTTTACTAAACACCTAAAGTTATATCAAACACTGACTTGTAACTTCAGAGTACATTATCATCTCACATCTTTCTTACTCCTCAGCTTGATTCTTTTATAAAATCTTCTCTAACTTCCATCTCCACCCAAAATTCATCTTTCCCTTCTGACATCTTCCAAACCCTTTATTTGCACCTGTACTTTCTTTTCACATTATGCTTTTGAATCTAGAATTCTAGGTTAGAAGAATATCAAAACAGACACATAAGCACAGAGAAAAATTCAGATCCCAGGAAAAAGCAACTAACATGGGGCACAACATCTGAATCATTTAACATTAGGATGGGAGCTCTTGACTCCCATGTACAGGAAGAGAGATTGTACCCACTACTCTCTGACAGTATGTTCCTCTACTGATCTGTTTCACAGACATTATACTTCTTAAAATGACATAGCCAGCAAGCATTGACTGACACCTTCAAGGTGCCTGGATTGCCATACAAATCATAAAATGTAAAAGTTGTCCATTTTGCTGATTCAAAGTCAGAAGTAAGGGAAGAACTAAGAAGCCTCAATTCAAGAATGCAGGACAACTATTTGGCTTGGTATTTAAGGCATGAATAAATATCAGCAAATCTAAACTCTTACAAGCTAGGTAGCTCTTGCTATAATTCTGAATTTAATTTTAGAAAGTTCATGGCCATCACAAAATCAGAAAATAATATGAACTTTCATGGAGCCTCTGAGAAAGGGGGGATTTAATTTGGCTAGACTTGAGCCAAATAGGAAAAAACTGGGTCCAAATTTACTGTATCCTCCAACTATATCACTTTTCCAAAGGCATTTGGAGTAGCTAAAAGAGAGAAATACAGTCCTGTGACATTTTAGCTTAGTGCTTCTTCATCATCCTACTGTGCGTCTCCCTGCAACCACATCATCCCACAAAACCGACAGCTCTGTTTGTCAGGAAGATTTCATCGCAGCAGCTTGTAGTCTTGTAACATTTGGTTTTCATCTGTTCTGTATGTGGTTTTGGAACTAATATTCTAGAATTCCAACTAGTTAGGTAACAGAGAATGAGGGGTACACTTGCAAAGATTTAGCAAGAGGTATGAAAAAGCTCAAGCACTGGGACCAGAAGTTTCACGAGACCAGGTTCTCACGCCAGATTTCTGGTACCATACTTCCTGTTTATTCAGAGTCAGAGCTACTGGGAAAATCTCTATTCTTGTGGTAACAGTGCTTGAGCTTTCAACAGTAACTAAAAACCAGAAACTGTGACATAATCTAAGATCATCTGGTGTTTGGGGGAAAAGCTACTGTTTCTCTTTCTTCAACTGATGTTTTGCGTTTTTGAAAATAATAATCAGAAAATATATCAGACCCATTTCAATCATTTTGCTGCCATTTAATATGGCTTTAATGCATGTATAAATTACAACCTAGTAGAGGAGATAACACATAAATATCAATGTTCTGGATATCAGCCAACATATGATAAGGGGAATATAACTTGAAACAAAAAAGTGCAATTGGTAGCCAGGGGACGAGGGTCACTCGAGGGTGAGGTAGATTCTGCAGTGCTTAAGTAACTGTTGAAAGGTGATGGAGAGGTTTTATATTTACAGCTTAAACTTACAGCTTGTTGGGGGAAGAAGGGAAGCATGATGAGAGTCAGGAGAACAATATAAATAGAACTACGCAGACCAAAGGCCCAGTGCATATGTATGAGAATTATGAGAAGGATAGATGAGCCATTACATTGGTTTTGTGTTTGGTATTTCTGAAAATTAAAAGCAGATGGAGGACAAGAGAGTTGGAAGCCAAGTTAGTAAGTCTGAATTTCACTTGGTCACTCACAAAAGGCATTACAGTATAATGGCTAAGAGCCTAGGTACTGTCCCTTCCCCCACACACATCCTGCACTGGGAAGATGGCAACCTTGGATTCCAGGCCTTACATCTCATGTGCTGTGTGCTCTTGGGTGAGTTGCTGAACTCTATAAGGCTCAGTGTTCTCCACAGTGTAATGATAATACTAGTTACTTCATAAGATTCTTGTGAGGGTTAATTAAGTCTATTCATTTGGAACTTAAACTGCTCAGAACTATGCCTTACACACAGTAAGCCCTACATATTTGCTAGTTATTATTGAGCAGGAAAGTAATAAATAACCAAAATGAAATAATATGAACCCAAGATTTAGGAAGGTGTAAAAATATATTGGAGAAGGGTAACTCTGTAAGAAATGAGACTGCTAGAGATGATACCAGCAATTTCTTAAGAATGTGGGATTAAAGTCTAAACCAAGGTGACAGCAACAGGCAATCAAAGAAACAGGAAGACGCTGAAATATTCCAAAGGTAAATTTGTCAGGATGTGAGAACTGATTGCCTATGGGAAGCAGTAAAAAGGAATGCTTCAAGGATGGTTCTGAGATTTCATTACTGAGGAAATAAAGCTTCATTTTTTTTTAAATTCAGGAATCGAATTAGTAGAGTGAGAGACAGTTTGAATGAAAAGATCATTAGTTCAGTTTCAGATGAGTTTGAGGTGCTTATAAGACACTCAGGGGAAAATGTCCACCAGACTCTAACAGTACAGAATGGGTGTTCGTGAAAGAGAGGGCTAGAAAGACGTGTGAACCATCAACCTAAAGGTGAAAAGACAGAATACAGATGGGTAGGGTGTTAGATGGAGAGAGGAGGAAAAGAGAGGGACTGGGATATGAATTTGGAGAGCAAGAGTCTTTGAAGCAGAGAGGAAACAGAATAACCCACATTTTCAGAGAAGGAAAAACCTGAGGTAAGAAGGGAGCACTCTTACAGAGGCCAAAGAATAAAAGTTTCCAAAAAGTAAGCATTAGTTATCAAAGGTTAAATGCTAAGGAATTAAAAGAATATTATTATTAATAAAAATTTGATGTATTTATGCCCTAGAAGGTCATTGGTGTTTCTTGAAAACAGATTCAAAATAACAGTGAAGAGAGAAAGCAGACTGCAAGGATTAAAGGAATAAATCATAATCACATACAGACCATACTTTTTTTTCTGTTTTTATTTAAGCGGACTTAGAGGATACAAGTCATTTTTTTTACATGGATGAATTGCAGAGTGTAGAAGTCTAGGCTTTTAATTTACCCATCACCTGAATAGTGCACACAGTATCCAACAGGTAATTTTTTATCCCATAACCCCCTCCTAGTCTCCTCCTTCTGAGTCCCCAATGTCCATTAAGTCACTCAGTATGACCATGCATGCCCACTGCTTAACTCCCACTTGTAAGTGAGAATATGTGGTATTTGTTTTTTTTCCCCCTGTGTTACTTCACTAAGAATAATGGCCTCCAAAAAAAAAAAAAAAAAAAAGAATAATGGCCTCCAGTTCCATCCAAGTTGCTGCAAAAGGCATTTCATTCTTTTTAATGACTGAGTAGTATTCCATGGTATATATATATACACCACATTTTCTTTATCCACTCATCAGTTGGTGGCATGTAGGTTGGCTCCATATTTTTGCAATTGTGAGCTGTTCTGCAATAAACACACAAGTACAAGTGTTTTTTTTTTTTTATAAAATGACTTCTTTTCCTTTGGGTAGGCACCCAGTAGTGGGATTGCTGAATCAAATGGTAGATCTCCTTTTAGTTCTTTGAAAAATCTCCATACTGTTTTCCACAGAGGTTGTACTATTAATAATTTACATTCCCACCAACAGATAAAAATGTTGCCTTTTCACTGCATCCACACCAACATCCGTTCTTTTTTGACTTTTTAATAATGGCCATGCTAACAGGGTTAAGGTGGTAACTCACTGTGGTTTTGATGTGCATGTCTCTGATGATTAGGGGTGTTGAGCATTTTTTCATAAGTTTGTTGATCATTTGCATAAAAGTAGAAACATAGATCAATGTAACACAGCATAGAGAACCCAGAAGTAAAACCATACACCTACAATCAACTAATCTTTGACAAAGCAGACAAAAACATACACTGGGGAAAGGACCCCTATTCAATAAATGGTGCTAAAAAAATTGGAGTGCCACGTGCAGAAGAATGAAACTGGATCCCTATCTCTCATCATATATAAAAATTAATTCAAGATGGATTAAAGACTTAAATATAAGACCTGACACTATAAAATTCTAGAAGAAAAGAGGAAAACCTCTTATGGACATTGCCCGAGGGAAAAAAAATCATGACTAAGACCCCAACAGCTAATACAACAAAAATAAATAAATGGGACTTAAACTAAAAAGTTTCTGCACAACAAAAGAAATAATCAGAGTACATAGACAATCTACAAAATGGTAGAAAATATTCACAAACTATATATCTGACAAAGGACTAATATCCTGAATCTACAAGGAACTCAAACAAATCAGCTAGACCACACTTTTGAGGCATAAAATGGTTAACATAAAGGAGATTGAACAGTGGTCTTAAAACAGCAGAAGGCCCAAGAGGTGATTAAATTTGGCATGGATTTTGTTGACTGTTTGTATTAAAGCAAGGGTGGAAAGGTGATGTGTATGGCCACCTACCAGGCAGAACAGAGAAGCTCAACAAATCAGAACAAAGGCTGGCTGGCATAAGACATCAGTAAAAAAAAGCTAAATAAGCCCTGTTTTCAGAAACTGGGAGACCTGTAAACGTCCATAAGAAGAAAAGAAAAAGCCAGTAAAAAGGCAGAAAGGTGTTAATGTATGTGAGAGATAAAGGAAATCATTGATTGAACAATTTTATGGAAGAGGTTAAAAAACAGTGGTAGAGAGAGTACAAGTGACAATTTTGTCATGGAAAGAAAAGAGACACGTTTTGCCCCTGCGAAAGGAAAAAAAAGAAGTGAAGATCAAGAGGAACATAAGGGTATGGGGAGGGAGCGGCAGCAGAGATATGAGGACAAGGGGAGAAAACCTGCAGGAGCTCACGCTGGCTGACATGTCCACAAGGAGCAGAGGTCATCTGCTTAGAGTGAGGGAGAGGTGATGAGATTGGAAGTTGAAAGCATAGAAAATATAAAACAGCTGCTATGAGGAATGCAGTAAGAATTTAACAAGCAACAAATAAAGAAAAGAACTGACAAGTAGCATTAAGAACCCAAGTGAGGTTAGATAGTACGAATTCACAGTGGACCGAGTCTGCACAGTTCCGTGACTTTCTGTAACACCAAGCAGGTTACATCATTTTATCGCCTCATCAGTTGTTCCTCAAATGCATACTTTCCTTTTCAGTTTTTTTCCAATCTACTTAAATGAATCCAGAAATGAGTTAACAGTCCAAATCCCCAATATCTGACAGAAGTCTACATAGCATAATACAAGAAAGATAAAATTATATTTAAGCCAGTACAGGATGTTCAAGTTTCCCTTTATGATTCTAATGTTTGCAATATTATATTAGTAAATGATCAAATATTCTTGTCTATTCAAATGAGATTATTAAAAATATGTTCATATGGTTACCATAATAAACTTAAAAATCCAATTCAATTGCTTAATTTGACTGATATTCATATTTATTCCAGGGGTTTGCAAGATAATAATTCCTGCCCATCTGTTTTTGTACATCCTACGAGCTAAGAACTGTTTTTACATTCTTAAACAGTTGTGAAAAAATCAAAAGAAGAGCAGTTAATTATGAATGAAAATTACATATAATTCAAATTTCAGTGTCCATAAATAATTTTATTGAAATACATCCATGCTCATTATTTACATATTGTCTTTTTGCACTGCTTTGGCACCACAAGGGCAGCAGGCAGCATTGAGTAGTTGAAACAGAGGACCCACAGAGCCTAAGATATTTACTAGATATTTACTATCTGGCCCTGTACAGAAACAGTTTGCCAACCCCTGTCCCATTGATTCATCTAACCAATATTCACTGAGCACTCACTGTGCGTTAGGTGTCGCGCTAAGTGTTTGGAAAATAAAAAGATGAAAAAGGGACATAATTTCTACCCTCCAGGGAACTACATTCTCTTAATGATGCTAAGTTAATGCCACTTCAATGGTGTTTGAAAGTTACCAAATCTCTGAGGAATGCCTCATTGCAATAGACCCCACAGCACTGTGTCCAGCTTACATATTTTCCAGAAGAGAAAACTGAAGTTTCAAGTGTGTAAGTTGCCCCGTCACCACTGCAAACCTCATTTGTAACAAGGTGGAAGCTAGAATCCAAGTCTGAAGCTGGTCCATTGTACCACCTCACATCTCCTATCAGTGAAATGGGGATAATGAATTTGAATCATAAGGTCTATGTGAGAACTACATAAGATAATGTAAACAAAATTTTAAACAACCTTTTTTTTGACAGAGTCTCCCTCTGTCACCCCAGCTAGAGTGCAATGGCACCATTGTAGCTCACTGCAACCTCAAACTCCTGAGGTCAAGTGATCCTCCTGCCTCAGCCTCCTGAGTAGCTGGGACTACAGGCACGCACCACACCCAGCTAATTTTTCTATTTTAATAGAGATGGGTCTCATTCTTGCTCAGGTCCAAAAGTGAAGAGAAACAGAGCTGTCTGGATTTACTGAGAAAGTTTGTAGAAAAAGATGTGGCACCAAGAATAGGACTCATCAGCTGTAAATAAATCAAGAGAAAGGAGGCTGGCATTGCAGGTAGTTGGCATAGTGAAGGCATACAGCAGAAATGTGCATGGAATGTGTGTCAAAAAAGATACAACGGACCAACTACACCTAGGCATTGAGGATCTTGAGTTTGAATAATCACAAACATATCCGTGATACCAAAGAAAGAACCCCTGAACTCTAGTGTAGTAATATTTTCATTAAATCATGTAATCAACCATTGTTTTTCTGTATCACAATTTAAGTCCATGACAAAAAATGGGAGAAAGAAAAAAGAGAGCACCAAGAGAGATGCAACACTCAAGGATGGACCTAGACTATAGACACAGATTTCTCTAGAATACTGACCTTCCTGGCTGCCCTTCATATAAACCCCATAAAGAACGTTTTGACAGAAAAACTTTTCTCATTATGGCAATATAGCACATATCATATTTGAAACAAATATAATTCCATAAAATATCTTGTAATGAATACACTGTTTTGATATCATGATAACACACCCATGTCCATATGTTTTCATTCATTCTCAGCTAAAGCATGTGTCATGCATTAGGGATGCATGAACAGAATGTTATATATTATGTATATCATATGTGAATTTTAATTGGACCATTTTGTGAAAATACTTTAACTTAATTCATTAGTAAAGCTTTCCGTCCCTAAAAATTAAACTACACATCTCTGAATGAAATTCTCCGGCACTAGAAATAAAAAACTGACTCCTACAGTACTTGGGGATAATGCTTACTAGAACTCAAAAACACTCCAACAGAAACTGGAAGTCAGACAGTTTTAGAATTCTAACTAACTAAAAATGTCTTTGAGAATCACCCATCTGGAATGAATTCCAGGTGATTCCCATGCAGACTGGAGATTTATAACATCAAATGAAAAACATACACAATAGTTGGCAGTTATAAATAGTTTAAATCTGAAGTTGTTCAACACGCATCCTTGAAACTGAGTTTGTAGTTTCCTTCCAAACCAACAAAGCAAAGCAAAGCTAAAGGTACAGCAACATTACTAAAAAATCTACCAGATTTTCTGCATTATTTTCTATTATAAATTAGATAGTTTGGCATAATAGTCATAAAGTGTTTAAAATTTTGCTGGAATTTTTTTATCAATCCATTTCACTAGAAGCAAAAGCATCTCTACCATATCCCTCTAAAATTTTTTTAAATGCTCTAGAGCTGTGGTCCCCAACCCCTGGGTTGTGGCCTGGTACCAGTCCCTAGCCTATTAGGAATCAGCCTGCATGCATCACCATCTGAGCTCCACTCCCCCTCCAGCCCCCCATTGTCGCCCACTCCCCCACGCCCCCCATCCGTGGAAAAATTGTCTTCTATGAAATTTAGGAACCAGGCCACACAGCAGGAAGTGAGCAGCAGACAAGCCAGGGAAGCTTCATCTGTATTCATAGCCACTCCCCATTGCTTGCATCACCACCTGAGCTCCACCACCTCCACCATCCCTTCAACTGCCCCCATCCATGGAAAAACTGTCTTCCATGACACCAGTCCCTGGTGCAAAAAAGGTTGCGGACTACTGCTAGACAATTCTGCAGTCAACACAGCAATCTAGCTCCTTTCTTGTGGATTGCATATATATTAATATTACCAGCTCTTCTTCCTGTATTTGAAATCATCTCTGTCATCCAGACTAGAAATCTTTTTACCTTACTCTTCATCTTCCTCATTAAATTGGTCACCAAGTATGAAATGTGATGGTTATCTGGGTACAACATTTATCATCCTATTGCTCAACCATACTGTTTGATTTGTGAGCCCAGGCTAATGAGATTTGTGTCCCTTCCTTCTTCACACATAGTTCCATGTACTATAACTTCCCCCCAAAAATATAATACTAGACCTTCAGAATTCTGAGGTCCCATTTGCCTTTAATACTTCAGTCGAATGGCTTTAGCTCTTTATCATGTATTTCTTAGGTCATTTCAATTAAAGAGAAATTCTCAAAGTTTCCTCCAAGATGACAAACTTTTGCTGGCTCCTGGTTTTCCCCTCAAACTGGCTCTGCTGATGTCACAGAAATAAAGTGTGTTAATCTGAAGAACTAAAGCACAGACTATAAGAAACTCCTAACTGAGTTATCTGGTTTACTGTCTCTGCTCCACTTGCTAAATATCTTGATATCACCCGTGACTCTACACAGCAAAATGAGAGGCACAGTTATGTAGGAGGTCACGGGGTAGGGTGGCCCCGTGGGAGCACATAGAAGCATTCTCTACCCACTCACACTTGCCTATCCACTCTCATAGAGCAGCACACTTATTAAATGACTGCATCGTTAATTCTTTAGCGTCTGCTACTCTGAAGTAAGGGATTATCCCTGTCTGGGCCGCCAATATATTTGCAGCACCCAGACAGAGGGTGATGAATGGATGGACGGATGAATGGATAGATGCATGGATGGATGGATAAAGGAGGAAGAGACTCAAAGAGAGGAGAAATAACTATCCAGGCTAGTGGTTGGCTGGGACCGGATGGCCCTGCACCCAGGAGATCAGATCAAAGCTCCGATGGGCCTGCTCACCTGCAGGCAAAGACCTTGTCTCCGAGTCCTGTGAAATGTGGGCTCCTCCAACCCTGGGAGAGCCTGGCTCAGGCTCACCCCTCCCTGGATGCTGCCAGTAAAGAACACCCTTGGCCATCCCCAATGCCAAGGCCGTCCTTGGGGAAGAAGGAGATGGCACTGACAGCAGACCAGGAGGGGCAGGACACTCATGTCCACAGTTCCCAGAGGAGGGAGGATGTGGCATTTCTGGCAGACCTGGGAGGAGAGGACACCCATGTCTGCAGTCTCCAAAGGAGGAAGGAGGTGGGATTGCGGGGATCTCAGTGCATGGGGGGGGGCGCATGTCAGAATGAGGTGGCAGGACCCCGGCTTACCTCCATGCCTTCTCAGCCCCCTGCAGGGAGGCACAGGACTGGCAGGAGCAGTGGTTCTCTACTTCAGCCTTTCACAGTACAGGAAGTATTTGACTAGTCCCAAAAGGAAGTGGGAGCCCTTGGGACCACCATGCGGCTACCCAGAGAGGGTGACAGGGTCCCTGCAGGTTCCTGGTCACTGGCTGTCCTCTTCCTGCTGTTCCTGTTCTCCTCCCCCTTCCTTCCCTCCTCCTCCTTCCTTCCCTCCTCCTCTTCCTCCCCACGTTCTTCCTCCTCCTCTTCCCTTCCAGCTCCCTCTCTACCTTCTCCTCCTTACCACTCTGCCTCCCAGCTCCCGGGGAATCCAGGCCATCAATGTCCAGGACACTGGAGGTTTCCCCTGGGATGCAGTGTATCCTTTTCCCCTGAGGACCAGGACCCACCCTGCTTGGGACCTGCTCTGACGTCCTTTGCAGGAGAATCAGGGAGCCCAGGCGGTGGCACCGGCAACACTCAGAAGGAGGAAAGGCAAGAGAGGGGTCTGAGAAGGCCTTGTCCTGGGATCCCCTTTCCACATTTGCAGCATGCTGACATTTCAACAGGGTTTCACAAAATACCGAAAAATAGCAACCCCCTACCACATTTTTAAAAAATTATACACAATGTAAAACACAAAATGACAAAAAATATCAAAGAACCATGTTTACAGCATATAACCCCCAATTCCTACTCAATGCCACCATGTCATTTGTATTCTGGAGTTTTGTGGTGTGAACTGGTTTGCAGGTGCTTTACCTGCTGTGCTGAGTCAGTCCCCTGGATGTCCATCTTCCAAAAACGTCTTCACCTCTTCTGTTGTCATCCTCCAGTACTTATAATCTTCAAATACTTTACTTTTTGAACAGGTTTATTGAAATATAGTTCACTTCCCATACAATTCACCCATTTAGAGTGTATGGTTCAATGACGGTTAGTGTATCACAGAGTTGCACATCCATCACCGAAGTCAATGTTGTAACATTTTCATGACTTCAAAAAGAAGAAACCCAGCACCCTGCAGCTATCACTTCTTCCACCCTCATTCCCTCAGCCCTAAGAAATCACAGTTCTATTTTCTGTCACTATTGATTTCCCTATTCTGCACATTTCGTAAGAATAGATTCATACGTGGTCCTTGCTTCTGGCTTCTTTCACTTAGCATAATGTTTCCAAGGTTGACCCATGCTGTAGCGTGTATTAACAGTTAATTCCTTTGTATGGCTCAATAGTGTTGCTATTATGTCGTATGGATATACCACATTTTGTTTATCCATTCATCAGTAGCTGGACATTTGGGTTGGTCCCACCTTTTGGCTATTATGAAAAATGGTGCCATAAACATTTCTGTGCAGGTTTCCTTGTGGACATTTGTTTTCTTTCTCTCTGGCATATACCTAGGGGAGCAATTGCTGGGTTATATGCCAACTGTGTTTACCATTTTGAGGAACTGCCAGGCTGTTTCCCAAAACAGCCACACCATTTTACATTCCCACCAGCAGTGCACGAGGCTTCCAACTTCTCCACATTCTCTCGAACACTTATCTGACTTTCTGATTCCACCCATGTAGTGGGTGTGAAGGGGTATCTCATAGTGGTTTTGATTTGTATTTCCCTGAAGATCAATGATGTTGAGCATCTTTTCATATAATCCTTTACTTTTAACAGCATTTGGGGAAGGAAAGGAGATAAACAAGTACATCTGATCTACTGTATTTAACTGGAAACACAATAGCTCATTTTAAATGTGTGACAGAAAAAAATGTGTTTTTTTTCTAATTATTGGAAAACATTTATATAGCAAACTTAAGTATTTATTGGCATATAAAGTTTTCTACTTCTGTATTATTTTCATATTTTACTTACTTCACGACTAAGGGACTGCAATATTACACACCGAATTTGTTCTGTAAAGATTACTGCTTGTATGGAGTGGAGCGGGGGAGGAATGCAGACGATCTCTCAGGGTTGACTACAAGGCAGAGCGGAGCTGACTGTCAATGCCAGCAGAGCCCGATGTGTTTCAGTCACCAGTGCTGTGTCCCTGTGTTGTGGGTAAGTGTGATCCTTGTGTGATAAATATCAAAGGAACTGACACAGGGCACGCAGAATATCTTCTAAGAGGTAGAAGGCAAGATGTTTGAATGGACGTAAAGATGGGGAGCATGCTGCATGCTAAGTATGGAAGTTGAATGGCAGGTACGTGCGGCGTTCTACTGTTCTCTCTGCTTTTGCGCATGTTTAAACATCTTTGTAATTAAAAAGCTTTTAAAAATAACAGATGTTGAGTGCCTCACGGGGAGAAGAGATGGGGCAGTAAGGGTAGCTGGCAAGGGTGGGTCAGTCCATCAAGACTAGATTTCAGATGCCTCCCGGTAAAGACGTTTCGGGATGTGTGATTCCTTTGTGGATAGAAACCTTAGAAGGAAATCTCTCTACATATAACAGCAATAAGGATGGAAAGGACAGATGGATACAGTTTTCTGAAGGTTTATTGGTGCAAAATTCTCATCTTAATGGCTTCCAGTTCTTCATTGAATGGTGAGTTCAGCGCTTTTGCTAATAAGCAAGTAAAGATGGGCTAAGTTTGAGCAAAGTGCAGAAGGTTTGAAAGACATTTCAGTGGCATGAGAGAGAGCGCAGACTAACAAAAAGAGTGGCCTGAGGTCTGTTTGCTTTGTTTACTGTTAGCAAGCACTGAACAATTATTTTTGGAATGAATCAGTGAATTACTTCCAGGTAGTTCTGGAGGTGACGGTGGATTTTATCATAGTGCCAGTAGACTAGTGAGACTTAATCCAACAGCGATCAGTCACTTACAGGAAGGCGATTCTGGAAAAGGCAGAGAAGTGTGATTTTGCCAGACAGGAAGAATTAAAGGGGATTGGGTGAGGATGTTGGCTACCTGACAGACCATGAAGTCTGCCTTGACAAGGCAGGAAATGAAGACAAGAACTTGGTGGATTGACGAGTAAGTAGAAAGATTAATGACCTGGAGTCGAGAAAGTGACAAATTGAGGGCATAAGCTGGAAGAATACAGGGATGAGGCCAAAGGGTGGAATGTCGAGCTGTACTCCTGCAGATGTCAGAGGGGTTACTGAGGACAAGTTCTGGGTCTGGCAGTAACTGAGCAGGAATGGAGGTAAAGAACCCTAAGATGGGAAGATAGAGGAGTTGAAGGGCCAGGTTCTTGGCTGATCTATCCACATGGATGTTGGCATCCTCCACAGATTCTGTCTCTACAAGTTGCTCACCCTGGGTCCCATCCCACGTTTTGTCCTTCCCAGGGCCTCCCTAGACTCTACGCTCTTTCAGCAACGGCGTAACTATGGACAAACCGTGGAAGTGTAGAGTAAGGGGGCTGTAGTGGACATCTGTTTTTTGTTTTTGTTTTGACACCCGGCATTCCCAAATTTTTGAAGTTCGGAGGTCAGACGTCTGAAGGCCTGGACTTGTGACTGGTGTCTAAAGGCTGGGGGGCAGTCTTGGGGACTGAGTCCTCAACCTGTGGAATCTGATGCCATTTCCAGGTAGGCAGTGTTGGAATTGAATCAGAGGACACCCAGCTAGTGTTCCCTGAAGAATCGATTGCTTGTTCCTTGCTGGTGGGGAGAAATCTCCACATATTTGCGGGTCACAGAAGCCTTCTGTGTTAACTGCTGTGCTGAGTGAGAAAACAGGACAAAAAGCACTTCGAATGAACTGGGTTTTCCACTCACAGTTCTTGCCTTCTTCCTGTCCTATAACTTATTATATGGAGCAAGCAACTTTTGTATGGCTTGGAAAATTTTTATGCTACTAAGTTTAAATCATTTTCCAGCATTTTATCCTTTTCACTTTCAATATGGTACAATATCTCTGAGAATTCCAGTAACATGAAGTTTTTCACTGACATCTTTTTCTCTTCATCATTTCCGTCATGACCATTTTTCTCATTTATATCAATAAGGTTGCCTTTGATAAGTTCCTCTGACTGCATGGTGTGTGAACTGAATAATATATGTGCAGTGACCCAATCACCACTGATTTTTTAGAAGTGACACCATTGGTCACAGGTCAGAATGTGCATCTGTTATTTATGTTGTGATCTGTGCACTAAAGAGACAGCAGCAAAGTTTGTACTCTATGCAATTACTCACAGTTAATGTACTTGGTAAATGAAATTTAAACTGTGTTTTGGGGGCACTGGTGTTAGTTAACTAAGTGTGGTAACTGAAATTTATGCATATTAGAAAAGCAAAGCAAAGACTATAAATCCATTCTAACGGGCCCAACTCACTAAATCATTTGATTCCTCCTTCAATAATTTGCCAAGGCAGTCCCAGAATCTCCACCATACAAGCAGAAGATTATAAACGATTCCTGGTGTCCTTGCCAGGATATTAAATCCTCAGTTATGTGACAGTACTCACATCAGTAAACTCTCCCTTATCCAGCCTTATTTTGTAACTCCTTGTGCAGCGCTCTTGGGATGGATTTCTAGGTACATTTACCTGGTTTATAACAATATATTTTAGCCAGGTCCTGCAACTCATCTGGTGAATAGTTCCTTTCCTCTCAAATCAGAGACAGTACTTCTCCAATTGGGCCATGCTGAGATTGAGCCTAGTTATTGGCCAAGACGGGAGAGCAAAGCAAATCTTGAGGTAAGCATACTTGAAAGCATATCATCTTCCAAAATATCTGCCTCTGGTGGGGCCTCTGCATCATGTCCAGACAAGGCAGGGTTGGGAGTGGAGGTGACTACTATCCTCTGACAAGAGGGCTTGGCAACTACTACAGCCCAGAAGTTCAAGGAGATGTTGGGGAAATTCAGTAGGCCACTTCTGCAAACCCAAAAGATCATGGAGATCTTGAAGGATTTTAAGATTCTCATGTCAGTACATTCAAGATATCAGAGTTCCATTGTTGTCCTATCAGGTCCCTAATTTTAGAAAGAGACTTTCCAGGGTTGTTATTCAGGGTTCTTTGTAAGTCTACTACTCTCATAGTCTGATGTCAGGCCTGATTTTCAACACAATCACTTCTTTAGCTTTAGAAGATGAGAATTTCCTTAAATATTGCCAAAGAAATTTTGTGTCTTTTACACAATTCCCTGAGTTCATAGCTGATTAGTTAGAGTGTGTGGTTTTCTTTCTTCAGGACATCAAGGTAATTTAATAGCAGCTGGCCAAATCTATACTCCTTATAATTACCAATGCCATCATTTCTCAAATTCTAGAAATATTACATAAGACACTGCATGCCCTTTCACCTCATCCCATCCCAATTCACCACCACAAGAGTCTTAGTGACAATACTACAATAGGCCAGAGCTTATCACCAGCCCACTTATTACTAGCAATGGGGTCTCCGTTGCAATCTGAATGTCAAGCAATTCTATTCCAGAATCCATCTTGAAGATGTGCTTCCTAGAACAACTTTTAATATCAAGTGCCTTAGTTTAGATTCCCCTCCTCCCTCCAACAAGCAGACACAGAAAAAATAATTCAAATGTAAATGTGAATTTGGGAGGTGCAATCAACAATGGAGAGGAGGGAGAAATGTGAGGCAGGGAAGGGAAGACAGCCAATGAAGGATACATCATCAGACTAAACAGCACATTATGATATTAACTAAGGGATTACATGGAGTTTAATCCCTTAGGTAGTATCTGGGAAATTACATACTAATAAAATACATGTATCAGAATTATGCTACCTGACAGCCAAAGAAACTGGGATATTTATACACCAATTTCTCTAAGTCGTTGGTTGAGAGCAAATCCCAAGAGTTGTTAATTTCCCAGAGTGTCCAACCTGCCATGCTCACAAGGAAGAAAGTTTTCTGAAGTGTGGAGAGACCTCATCCAATACTTGTAGTTGAAGTCAGCTGGTAAACACAGAAGTGGAAAGGCCTCAGGTATCTGCACGGGGTACAACAGCATCTGTTATACCTGCCATCTCTGCTCGCAAGAAGAAAATTGTGTATCTTGAGCCTCGGTGCTGAGTAGAAGTAAAAAATAGTCTCTCCATGAATCTGAGTCTAGAGAATTCTCTGGATTACCAGACCATCAAAGAAGAGTATTAAAAGGAGCATTAGGCTGGTGTTATGGCCTGAATTGCATTCCCCTAAAAGTCATAGGTTGAAACCCTAACCCCTAGTACTTTAGACTGTAACTGTATTTAGACATAGGACCTTTAAAAAGGTAACTAAGTTAAAATGAGCCCATTAGAGTGAGTCCTAATCCAATCTATTCTTTACAAGAAGAGGAAATTTAGGCAAACAGAAAGACATTGGGGTGCATACACACAGAAGGAGGACCACATGAGGACACAGCAAAAAATGTGGCCATCTTCAAGAAGAGGAGAGAAGTCTCAAGGGAAAGAAACCAAACCTGCTAGCACCCTGGACTTCCAACCTCCAGAACTGTAAGAAAGTAAATTTCCATTGTTTAAGCCATCCAGTTTATGGCACTTTCTTACGGCAGTCCTAGCAAACTAATACAACTGGAATGGCTCAATGATCCAGTGACACAACCCTCATGGGAGCAGGATCACAAGAAAAGAATTCCTCCATCAAGCCAACTCTATCCTGATCCAGCAATTTCTCTGCAGTTGCAATACAGAATTTGTCCTGGTGCTGCATGTACTGCCAGAATCTCAGGACTCCTAAATTTTACTATGCTTTCTTTTGATATCACAGAGCTTTTCCATCTTCACAAATGAAATCCAGTAGAAATGACATCACAGATAATCTCAGTGATTTAAGCATGCCTAATTCAACACACCCACCTGAATGGGACACAGCTGGCCCAGACTCTGGACCTCCATTAAATCCTCCAGTCAGAGGTCAGGTGCTGCAGAGAATGCCAGGGGACAATTTCTCAGAAGAAGACCTCCTGTCCTTCCTCTTCCCCTGGAAAGCCAGTATGGACCTTCCCAAGAATCCTTGCCACCAAGTAACTTCCCTACCTTAGCACAATCTCCACTGGCAACTAGATTTTGTCTTCTGTCCCACAGCCTGAAAATAGAAGTAAGTTATCCCCACAATTGATCCAGCCTTCCAAGGAGCCTACTTCTAAAGACCCAGGACTACAGGAAGATATTCTTTTGTGTCTCTTCTAAAGCAATTTTGATTTATTTTTCTTTTAGTATTATTGGTATTAGTTAAGTGAATATACAATGGCTTAAATGGAAACTTGATAGAATTATAATTCTTATGGTAGTGTTTTTAAGTATACATTGTATAAATATAAATCTTATTAACAAATCACTTCTAATTTATGTTTAGCTGGACTCTAGTTCCAAATGTTTATCTTTAAGGCTTAGATAATTAATTTGGTACTTTGTTATTGCTACTTAATAAGTCTCTCTTATTAATTAATCCAGAAACACATCTTTGAGTTTCAGTACTATATTCAAGTAATTACACAACTGTTTAAACAGAAGCTTGGTAGAATTATCATTCTTGGGATATTATTTTATAACAAGAAAAGTTATATGTTGTTTATTTAAGAATGAATTTTGTGAATTAATTTTAAGTCAAATTTTGTTTCATTTCTTGTATTTCTGGATAGTGAATGGACAGTATTTTAGTTTTTGGTATTGTATTAGTTTCCTGCAGCTGCTGTTACAAAATACCACAAACTGGGTGGCTTAAAGCAACAAATTTACTCTCTTGTAGTCTGGAAGCCAGAAGTCCAAAATCAAAATGTCACACTCCCTGAGCCATACTCCCTCTAGTGGCTTTAGGGGAGAATCCTTCCTGGCCTCTTCCACCTTCTGGTAGGGACCAGATTTCTTTGACTTCCTTGGCTTGTGGCCACACCTGCCTTTGTCTTCAGATTGCCTTCTCCTCTGAGTGTCTATCTTATAATAAAGATACTTCTCATTGGACTTAGGACCCACTCAGGTAGTCCAGGATGATTTCCTCATCTCAAGACCTTTCACTTAATTACATCTGCAAAGACCCTTTTTCCAGAAAAAGGTACCATTAGACAGGTTCTGGAAATTAGAAACTGGACATATCTTTTTGGGGAACACCATTCAACCCACTATAGTGTTTCACAAGTCCCCCAGAACATGAACTGTAGTGAGAGTTTTACATGAGAAGTCTGGCAAGTACAGACACTTGAAACTCAAAATCTATTTCTGTATGCTAAGGGTTGTATCGCCTCTGGTTGCTAGATTAACATGTTAATCTTTTAAAATGGTAATATTTCTGGAAAAAAGATAAGATAATATTTATTAAATAAAAAGATAGTGAAATTGGAAGTCAAAGTACATTTGTTTTTTTTTAAAAAAAGTATGTGTGCTAAGGACTAAAAAAATACACACTAAAATGCAAACAGTGGTGCTAGGAGGGAAATGGGAATTGGAGGGCAGGGAGGGATGAAGGGAGAATTTTATATTCTTTCTTTGTATCCATTTGCATGAAAATTCACATGCTATAAAAAATACAGTGAGAGAGAGAGGGAAAGAGAAAGAGATGAAGAGAAGGGAAGAGAAAGAGAGAGAAATTAATTCAGAATACAGAGAGAAAATAAGTACAAGAAGTTAAAAGTTGGTTCAGAAACCACTCTCCAAAATACAAAAGACCCAGGACAATCCTCTTCTGTATGGCTCACCGCACTTTCCCCAGCCAGGGCAGAACTTCCAAGTAGCAAAACCCCTGCAGATGGAAAGTCTTGGAAAGAGAGACAAGTTCAATGAAGACGAAGTTCACCTACCCACAACTTGTCCCAGGGCTTGAGTTAAGCTATGGGTACATTCACAAATTCCATTATTCTAGGCCTTGAAGATAAACATTTGGAATTGGATTCCAAATTAAACTCAAAAAACACAAAAGACCTGATTTACACATTCAAGTCACACACAAACAAATACACACAGACGGTATACACATGTATGAGATTAAGAACTATTACATCACATCATCAATATGAGTACAGGGGATAATTTTAAGAAAACAAAATTCTGGCTGATACTATGAGTTATGATCATTTAGGATTTAGAAATAGAGTGAAGATGCAGTTCATTTTTTTCCACAGAATTTCTCCATTCTTTTAAAACACTTGAAGCATTATCTCAGCACAAGTATAAATATGATGGGAAAAATTTCCTATGATTATTTAAAATGCTTCTGGAGAAAAGACTGAATTTCTTCTACTGCATTACAGTTTGAAACAGACAAATCTTTTTCTTTTCTTCCAATAATATTCTTCATGGTTACACATGTTTTCACAACTCATGGTCTAAACAAACATTCCTGAGATTTCTTTTATTACTCTTCCAAAAAGTATTCATTAAAAGCTCTTATAGGACAAAGGTCCAGTCAGTCTACGTCTTAAATTTTATAAATCAGATTTTTAGGAATACAAATGTGAATTTTATCAACAGATAAATTGTGATGACCAAGAATGCAATGACGTATCTTTTGAAAAAAAAATTAAACTGAGCTATGTCATATGGACACCAAGAGCCCCTGATGGTTTCTTATTTTTTTTAAATCTATATCCAGGGAATCTGGATCTGATGGATTTTTTTCTTAATAGATGTTTATCCTAATTTCTGGTCATTGCCAGAACTTTTTGCAGCCAACCAGTAAACTAGGGCCAAGCTTATTTCCCTAGAGATATAGAATACATTAGTCATTCAGTAAGTCTTGGATTAATTTTGTTCCAAAGTTTTCTGAGGAACTCATTAGATAATCTCTGGATCTAGAGAAGTTAGTCATAGGGCCTAAAGGAATTCATCTTCGCTGAACCAAAAAAAAAAAAAAAAAAAAAATCCGTCGCAGCAAATAAGCTGAGGAAATCTTAACAAAAACGTTTCCCAACTCTTAAGAAATATAATATTTCCACTACAAAGTAAATAACAAAAACCTGTATTTATACCATTTTATGCTAGATCGTCCTTACATCTCAAGATCTTGTGTAAATCAGTGATTTATTTGGAGCAGCAAAGCTCTAGGTCTAGCAGCCACTAGGGTGATTCTTCAACAAGGAACAGATTAATCTCACAGACCCGAATTAATGCTCTAATATTTCGCTAACAAATCTCTATGCTTCTGGGAATAACGTCTTCAAGTAAATCATAAAATTATAGTTCTCTTTTCATTGACACATTGCAGTCACCCTTTTCTCCTATCATATTTGAATCAAAATTAGAAATAATAAGGAGATAAATAAAGTCATTGACTATTCTTAAACTCTGCTCTCTCAATGGTACACTGTCTTCTGGGCTACTGGTTCCAGAAAGCACAAAGACAAGAAATTATGAAAGCAACTGTTAGATTCCAACCCTATAGAAATATGCCATCTCTACCCCCAAAATCAGCACAGGAAAATCCATCTAGCTGCATGCACAGAGGAGGATTCAGAATTTTACCCACTGCATCCCCAAACCAATTTTCTACCACATAAATTTGTTTTTTAAAGTTTCAAAATGGCATTAGAAGGAAGGTAGTAATTACTTCCTATCTCTAACTGCCCAGAAATGAACTCCAAACATAAGTTGGTTCTATAAATAAACAAATTCAGCCTTGTTCACAGTTTGTATATTTGTTAGCAGCAAGTATAAAAGTGAAAGGTGCCATGGGAAGTTAGACTATTAAAAACAAGTCAAAGAAAGTAGCAAAATACTTTGTACATTGTTAAATAACAGTCATGGTGCTAATTAGCAGTAAAGAGTCAAGAGAATTCAGAAAATTCTTAAATCTTTGAGCACTCTTTTCATCAATGTGCTATGGAGCAGACAGATTCGTTTTTATTGAGGTCTGGCCTCACTAGAACTTGTTTTCATTTCTTGCTAGCAGTGGTAACTGACAATCAAAATCTAAGCCCTGCCTTCTCAGTCTCTTAACTGCTACTTTTCACTGGCACATAAAAAATCTTACAAAATAATGTATTACAGTGAAAATTCCAGCTGGCCTTAGTTGCCTTAAGAAATCAGAACAGCTTTGTGAACTCCTTCATTAATGTCTCCCTTTGGCGAAAGGAGAGGTCACAGACTACAATAAACAATGCGGGAGGGCTGGTGTGGCCAAAGGAATTCTGCTCCCTGCACAAAACACTAGGCTTGGCATCCAGTTTCCCAAGAAAGTATCAGCACCCACCTATTCAACGTAACTCCTTTTAAAGACTTTGCTGGAGCAATCTATCTTCGTCTCGAGAATACACGAAAAATATACACACAATAATATGGATCTTTTCACAACTGATTCTTCTCAAGATTTGAGAGTTTGATAACTCAGGGCAATTTGCTCTCAAAGAGCAAAATATCTATTTATGCTATGGAATAAGGCATTTGGATACTTAAGAAATGAGTAAATTGCTGGGACACTAAAGTTCTTTCCATAAAAAAAATAAAG
>CAUYRT010073345.1:0-17738 GCA_963574885.1 Lepilemur ruficaudatus
AAGCTAATAAGTCTTTCCTTGAAACAGAAATCCTTCTGACTTAAATGGTAATCTGAAGGCTTAATGTTAAATTTTCTATTATTGATTTTTTAATCAGTTATAGTTAAAATCTTTTACAATGAGCCAGTTTTCTTTGGGTACCTCTTTTTTTCTTTTTTCTTTTTCTTTTTTTTCTTTTCTTTTTTTTTTTTTTTTAGACACAGTCTCGCTCTGTTGCCTGGGCTAGATTGAGTGCCGTGGCGTCAACCTAGCTCAAACCAACATCAAAATCCTGGGCTCAAGCAACCCTTCTGCCTCAGCCTCCTGGGTAGCTGGGACTACAGGCATGTGCCACCATGCCCGGCTAATCTTTTCTATATATTTTTAGTTGGCCAATTAATTTGTTTCTATTTTTAGTAGAGATGGGGTCTCGCTCTTGCTCAGGCTGGTTTCGAACTCCTGACCTTGAGCGATCCACCCGCCTCAGCCTCCCAGAGTGCTAGGATTACAGGCGTGAGCCACCGTGCCTGGCCTAAAATTCTTTATAATACATTATCATTCTCAAGTACATATTACTAAAGTCATCTGGACACCATTAACAGAAAATACTATAAAGATTTCCTTAAGGGCAAGAGATCTCTGAACAAATATAGGCAGTTTTCCAAAGTAAATACAAATGCTAGAAAAAGAATATGATTTTCACAATATTTTATGATAGGGATAATCCAGGTCTTAATATCTGTGTTACTTAAAGAGACCTTATTTTCTGCCTCTTTTCAATCCCCCCCATCAAGTATCTGTTGTAATTTTAACTAATACTAAATACATTCCAGAGAGCCTAGCCTGTTAAATTTTTTCTAGTCCCATGAAGCTGAGGTCTTGAAGCAGCTTGCTGAGAAACGAGAGCACGAGAAAGAAGTGCTTCAGAAAGCAATAGAAGAGAACAACAATTTCAGTAAAATGGCGGAAGAGAAACTGACCCACAAAATGGAAGCTAACAAAGAGAACCGAGAGGCACAAATGGCTGCCAAACTGGAGCGTTTGCGGGAGAAGGTTGGTTTCTTGCTTTGTAAAGAGGTTAAAAGCTTGTGGTTTGATTCACCAATGAATTGGCTTAAACTAAGTGCCTTCGGTTTAGGGACTTAACATGTTAAATGGAGAGGTGTTTTATTTTATGATGGAATATTCAGTAATATCCAGCAAAATTGCATGCATTTCTTAGAAGATCAGTAGGTAGCTTGGTCCTTAGGTTTCACAAGTGACCCAGAAAGTTTGAAGATGATGTTGTAGAACTCTAATTTTGTAATTAATGGGCTGATTAATATATGTACCAAGGCTTTTGCTGGGCCTCTTTGGGGTTGGGGAGCATGACTTGATAGGCTTTTTTATTTGACTGATGATACTTATTACCATTGCTTTACAGGATAAGCACATTGAAGAAGTGCGGAAGAACAAAGAATCCAAAGATCCTGCTGATGAGACTGAAGCTGACTAATTTGTTCTGAGAACTGGCTTTCTCCCCTTCCCCTTCCTAAATATCCAAAGACTGTACTGGCCAGTGTCATTTTATTTTTTCCCTCCTGACAAATATTCTAGAAGCTGATGTAGGACTGTATAGGTAGATCCAGGCTGTAAGACTTTGTTTTAGGGGTTAAAGGGGAGAAACTGAAAGTGTTTTACTCTTTTTCTAAAGTGTTGGTCTTTCTAACGTAGCTATTTTTCTTGTTGCATCTTTTCTACTTCAGTACACTTGGTGTACTGGGTTAATGGCTAGTGCTGTATTGGCTCTGTGAAAACATATTTGTGAAAAGAGTATGTAGTGGCTTCTTTTGAACTGTTAGATGCTGAATATTTGTTCACTTTTCAATCCCAATTCTGTCCCAGTCTTACCAGATACTACTGGACTTGAATGGTTAATAAAACTGCACAGTGCTGTTGGTGGCAGTGACTTCTTTCTATTCAGGTAACAAATTAACGAGGTATAGACACCTGCCTAGTTTATGTTTGTTCCAGATGAGCCCTTTGGGCTGGTGGAAATACCCAGCACACGCATTACTGCAAGTTCTCTGCCCTCTAGTTTCTTGCTCCCAAGTTGTTTGCATTGTCTTCTTCCACAATCATTGCTTTGTTTTGATGCCTCGGCCCAGATCAGCTGTTACTATACTCTTTCAGATGTTTATTTGCAAACAAGCATGTTTTTTGTTCTGTGTCCCTGTTAAAAAGACAGAATGAAGGCACAAATGGAGTTTCTAGAGAACAGTTTATAGGGAATCTCAAGGTCCTAGGTGGAGATATTTGGTGGTTACAGGTAGGGGTATATCCTAAAACTGTCCTGCCATCAAAGCTATGACTCAAGAATCAGAGTATTAATAGAACTTTCTGTGCTGCTGTAGCAACTCCTGTGACATGATTAAAGAGAACTTTAATTATTTGCTGGAGTAGCATTTGATTTGGGTGGTTAAGGTTGGCAGCTACTTCATCTTGTATCCAGAGGCTATAATACTCACCATTATCAGTGCATTTCCTCTCAATTCAGGGAAAGCCTTTGGCAGCTTTCCTGTGCTATTTGGGAAATAACCTTAATTACATATGATTTTTTTGCTTCCCAGGTATCTGTATAAAAGCTCTTAGAAGCCAGGCACTTATAGCAAAAGATGATTGCTAATACTGCAGTGGGTCCACATGTTGCTAATGCATGTGCTTCTGCAGCTCTGGCTTTATCTTGATTTAGGTTTTGCCAAATTTATTTATGAGAATAATAGTAGCCTATTAAACTTACCTCTGATGCTATTAGGATTAAGTGAGTTTGTGTGTGTATAGAGAGAGCACACCTAGACCAGTGTGTATTTAGCACTATATATAAATTATTACTATTTTCAACCACAGGCTCATGAGTACTCTGAGTTTATTATACTCTTGAGTTGGAAGTGATTAGGCAGCTTTTATGTGCCTTGAATTGACTTTTAAATTTACTTAGATTGAGATGATCAATCAGAGGAATTCTGGACAAAAGCTTGATTTAAAGAGTTATGGCCATGTAGGGCAAATAGGAACAAGATTTAATGCAGTAGCTGCTGAGCAATATCTAAAAGAGGACAGGGTGAGGCTTGTGTGTAGCTTCAGCACTGGTCATCTTTGGCTCCTGTCTCTGGCACATAGTAGGTGCTAAAAATGTACATGAGTAAAATGGTGCCTATAGGATGTTTAAAACACCAGTTCTGAGTAGACAGGCATATAAAGAAGGCCTGAACATAGAAATTTGGAGTAATGATTTAGGTGTCCTACAGATGGCAGTAAGCTTTCATTTGTTCATGTAGGACTTGTAGGAAAGGGAACAGACCTCAGGAGAAAGCAAGAAAACGGTCAAGATAGAAGGGTTCCCTGTTAGTTACAAGCAATCTGTGGTGGCCCTGAGTTTATCTGAAGGCAGTCCTGACCTTCCCACCTCATGACACTAATAAGTCACAGGAAAACTGAACAGGATGCATCTTACCCACAAAATCAGAAGCCCTATTTCACCTCTGACCTTTAGAGAAGGATTTAGTCCTGGGTGCCAGTTTTCTCCTGGATAAAATGAGAAGATTGGGCTAGGTCAGTTTGAGTAACTTCCACTCCAAAATTCTTTGCATCTGACTTGGAGGGGTGGAGGAGTAGTGGGTATCCACGATCTTGTAGGGAGTGTCTATATCAGTGTACTTTCCCCGGCTTGAGTGTTCTCTGCCCCATCCTCAGGAACCTGCATCTATCCCAGCCAGGCCAGCCTCTTTTGGCAGCAGTCCTCCCGTGGGTAGTTTGTTTGCAGCCTGGGAACTGTCACCAAAGAGCAGATTCCATTCCTTTTGTGTTGAGTGGAAAATGAGGTTTGTCCCTTTTATACTTGGACTTAATCATTGACTGGCCACAGTAGGAAAGAGGTTTGGTTATGATGATAACACTATTCTAGCCTGGGCAACAGACTGAAACCTTATCTCACAAAAAAAAAAAAAAAAAAAAAAAAGGCCAGGTCAGTGGCTCACACCTGTAACCCTAGCATTTTGGCAGGTCTAGGTGGGAGGATCACTTGAGGCCAGGAATTTGAGACCAGCCTGAGCAAGAGCAAGACCCTGTCTCCACAAAAAAATAGAAAAATTAGCTGGGCATGGTAGTGCGTGCCTGTAGTCCCAGCTACTAGGCTGAGGTGGGAGTTTTGCTTGAGCCCCAGAGGTAAAAGCCTGTCTCAAAAAAAAAAAAAAATGTTTGAACATTTAACAAGCACAGTGTGCTTCACATTGGGCTAAGTGCTAGGGATGAAAAGAAGATGAAGTGAAGGTCCAGCGTGTCATGTGCTTATACATGAAGGGGGAGGAAAGGTGTGGAACACTTATCTGAGAATGATGTTGTCAACCATGTGCTTGTACTAACCAGTATGTTCTAGTGCTTTGGTGAAAGGAGTAACCACAGAGGGCTTTCATGATCTGGGAAGTTTAGTGGAGGAGAAAGGACTTGAGCTAGTCCTTAGAAGTCAGATGGACCCAAATCAAATCCCCCACTAAAGCACTTACTTATGAAACACTTAGCCTATGATTGTGACATGCGCAGAGAACCTACCTTAGTTAATGGCCTGTGGCAGGCTCTCCAGGAAGGTCCCCTGTCCCTTTGTTTATCCTAAATGGTAGAGGCCGTTAGAAGATTTTCCAGCACAGGGATGACAGGAGTCAGTAAACAGTCATTTTAAGGAAGAGAAAGTGGAGGTGGGATGAGTTGACTGGAGACCACAGTGGGGGCTGTTGGAGCAGCACAGGGGTGAGGGAGGAGAGCCCTTGGGGGCCCTGGAGCAATCCACGTGGCTGACACTGCAGTGCGGAACTGGGGCATGTGCTGCTGAACATGGGAAACTGGAGGAGGAGAAAGAAACGACTCCACGGTTGGCTGGGAAAGCGGTGGTGCCACTGTTGATTGAGCACTTACATCCAGGCGTTGCTGTGCACATCCTCTCCACCATCCGGAGAAATAGGCCGAGGGTTATGTAACTTGCCCAAGGTCCCAATGAGCTAGTAAGGGAGTCCAACCCAGGCAGTCTTACTCCAGTCCCTGCACAGGAAAGGGGACTACTCTGGTGGCTCAGTGTCTCTCTGTTGCCCTGAACAATTCCCTTCTCCCCCAGATCTGCACACGGACTCAGCTGGCAAGTGAAAGCCCTAAATTCAGCCAGTGCCACCTCCTTAAAAAGGCAATTTGTGACCATCTTGTTATCTGAACATGCCTGGGAGAGAGCTCACATCCCCCACCTTACCAGTACTTTATAAAGGTGTTCCTACCCACTCTAAAAGAACGTTGGTTTCCAGCAGTGGTGTAGCTTTCCAGGTAAATCTGCGCCCAAATGACAGTTTGGCTACCTTACTGCTAATCCAGTTGTTTGAATCACCGTTAAATGTGAATCATTTAGGAATATAGAACACGAAGACCAGGCTTATAGAGGCGCCTCTTTGGATGGAGGTTGGATTAGGTGCCCTGGAAGTTCCTTTCCAAATCCAAGACTGTGATCCTCGAAGAGTGCAGACCCCTCAAGATCAGGGACCATGTCTTGAACACGGAGTATTCCCCAACTGAGCTGAACTCCCAGGCCCCAGACACATTGCTGGTGAGCCAAGTCTCTTCACTCTTGCTTCCTCCATTTCTCAGGTGAAACAGAAGGTCCAAAGTGTCCCTGTGCCTGAGGCCTCTGCCAGCAGAAGCTGGTATTCTGCACTTAGGGGCACAGGAAAGGTTTTCTGACTTGTTTTCTACATGATCTAGATTTTTAAAACTTAGTTGTAGGGTTTGATGAACTCCAAAATGCAGCAGCCTCAGTGGATGGACTCTGGCTCATGGCTGGAAAGGCCTAGCCTTCTCCCAGCATGGCCAAGAGCAGTACCCTGTCCTTGGGCACCAAATCCTACTAGACAAGTGGGCCGCTGAGATTGGATCCAAAGAAAGAAGAAACAGGCAAGAAATGAACCAGGTGTCCCATCACAGCCATCTCAGCAGAATGGTGGGTGAGAGAGGGGACTGAGCTGCTGCTGGTGCAGGCAGCTTCTGGGCCTGGGGCTTCCAACACCTGTGGCCTCCGCCCCCTCCCCCCACTGTCAAAAAGCCCCAGTATTCACTGGGATGGGGGGTTTGGTGCAGGCTCCCCATGCTAAATCTAGGTTCCCCTCTTAACTTGCTCTCTCCTTAATAACAGCAGCTAATAATTATCTCAATGAATCCCCAGAACAAGCCTATGAGGTTATCTTGCTCATTTCACAGGTGAGGAAGGAGACAACTGAGACATAGTTTAGGAGATTTGCCCCAAGTGACATTAGCAAGTGGTGGAGTCAGAAATCAAACCCAAACTTTTAGCCCCCAGGCTATACTGCAGATCCTCATGCATTACAAATGTAAGTCATTAATTATTATGCAATTATTTTTCAAGTGTGTCTCTCCAGTTAGAACATAGGGTCCCCAAGAACAGGGACTCTGCCTGCCACTGAATCTCCAGCCCTGAGCCCGGCTCATGGTGGGAGGTGACTATGTGCTGGATTAATTAATTATGAGTGGGTAGGTGACTCCCACAGTCCACATCGGTGCACCTGCTTTGTCCTCATCCTGTGTGAACCCCATCACCCCGATTTTCTAGAAGCAAATGATGGTTCTGCCCTACCTTTGCAGCCTCTGAGGTGTCTAATCCTTGATAGAATCCTTCCAGATCCGAACGCACAAACTGGGCGCTGCAGCCAACACGGGTCCGCACACATGTTGTGTTCGGCCCATGCTGTGTTTTAAATTGTTGAATTTGTTGACAATTCCACGTGAAAATCTGATTTCAGGCTTATCATGAAAAACCGCAAGATCTGGCAACCCTGGGCTCAGTCCCATCCAGACGCCATCGGCAAGCTCCGGACAGCTGCTGCCCCCTTGAGGCCGGACTTGTGCTCTACAACCCTCCATTCCTCTCTCCGCCTCGCCTTCTGTCCTTAATGGCACCGCCCTGCCCTGCTGGGGGCCTAGGTTTGCGGTCCCTGACACAGCCCCTGACAGCAACTCTGTCCATCCGTCAGCTTAACTTTTTTTTAGGTCAAAAGTCCAATCAGTACAAAAGGACATGTAATAAAAAGCGAATCTCCCTACCCCTGGTCCCTGGCTGTCTTGTCTTGTGTCTCCTTCCAGAGATGCTGTACCTTTGCAAGCACAGTCCCCAGACATCCAGCTGGACACCAGGGTCACGTGGCACTTTTTCAAAATATGGAGACATAAGACCCTCATCAGACCTTTGGAGGTAAGATTTCTAAAATTGGAGCCCAGGTGTCTAGATTTTTTTTAAAGCCCACAGTGTTTTCTGTTGCTCAGCCCAGCAGAGGCCACTCTACTCAGGAGGCAACGTCCCAAACACAATTGCCACACTCAAGTCCCCCCAGTCAGCGGAAATGGGCCTGAAGCACCAACCATCACAGTGTGCAGACTGCACCCTGCACAGGGGCACCCCACCGAGGGGGCTCAGGGCCTGAAATCAAGCCACCACCCAGAACCAAGGCACACATTACCTCCCCTTACTCCCCTACCCCCACGGAAGGCCCCACTTCCTAATTTACTGTGTCAATCATTCAAGACCTGTGCTTGATGTGGGGTACAGACAGGTGCTCCTCAGTCCAGATGCGGGCCAGGGTGACTTCCTGTAGGAGATGATGCTTGGGCCACATTTGGTGTGGGGATTAGAAGCAAAGAAGGCACTCCTTGGCTGGGCGCGGTGGCTCACACCTATAATCCTAGCACTCTGGAAGGCCGAGGCGGGAGGATTGCTTGAGCTCAGGAGTTCAAGACCAGCCTGAGCAAGAGCGAGACCCCATCTCTACTAAAAAAATAGAAAGAAATTAGCTGGACAACTAAAAAGAAAGAAATATATATAAAATTAGCCGGGCATGGTGGCGCATGCCTCTAGTCCCACCTACTCGGGAGGCTGAGGCAGGAGGAGCACCTGAGCCCAGGAGTCTGAGGTTGCTGTGAGCTAGGCTGATGCCATGGCACTCTAGTCTGGGCAACAGAGTGAGACTCTGTCTCAAAAAAAAAAAAAACGAAGGCACACCTCTACCTTGTGCTTCCCCAGCCTGTGACTCTGTGACTATGAGTGGCACCACCATTCTCCTGGCCACTGACAGAGACACTTGTTAGCAATGTATTAGGTTATTAAGTATGAAATGTCTGATTTCCTTACACGCTAAGTTTAACAGTTGATATCTCTGACACTTCACTTTGACACTCTTGTTTTATTTTTTATTGTGAAAGTACATCCTCATTCTTTCAAACACATGGTTTGGCTTGTGATTATCTTTCAAATTTTTTTTAGAATGATTTTTGTGAAACCATGGATAAGTCAAAAAGTCATGTTATTTTTGAATATGAGTTTCATCGTGGAACTAATGCAGGGCAGACAGCTCAAAATATCAACCAAGTGTTTGGGAAGGATGTAGTTAATGAACGCACAGTACGCTGATGGTTTGAGAAGTTCCATTCTGGTGATTTTAATCTGGAAAATGAGCCACATGGTCGACCTGAGACCAAGGTGGATAATAATGAGCTGAAAGCTGTAGTGGAAGCAAATCCATCTCAACCTAAGTGTGAATTAGCATCGAGATTTGATGTTACTATTCCAACAATACTGGACCATTCAAAACAAATGGGCAAGGTAAAGAAGCTGGATAGAGGGGTTCTGCCTGAATTAAATGAGTGTTAGAAGAGAAATTGTCTCAAAGCTTGTCCTTTCTTTGCTGTCACAAGTTAAAAAAAAAAAAGGTGAATCATTTCTACACTGTATTGTTACCTGTGATGAAAACTGGATACTTTTTGACAATCGCCAGCATTCAGCACCATGGTTAGATAAAGATGAAGTGCCGAAACACAGTCCAAAACCAAATATTCATCAAAAAAGCTAATGGTGTCTGTTTAGTGGTCCAGGGCTAGTATTATCCATTACCGCTTCGTGAAACCTGGTCAATCAATTATAGCAGGTGTCTGCTGCAAGCAGGTGGAAGAAATGATGAGGATGCTTGTGATTAAGCAGCCAAGATTGGTCAATAGAGACAGGCCAATCCTCTTGCAAGACAATGTTCGACCACACGTTGCACAAACAACTCTGCTCAAACTATAGAGGCTGGACTTGGAAACTCTCTGTCATCCACTGTATTCACCAGGCCTTGCACCAACTGACCACCACTTCTTCCAGGCTTTGGACCACTTTTTGCAAGGAAAAATATTCAATTCTCAACAAGCTGTGGGAAACACATTTCAGGATTTCATCACCACCTACTCTCCAGGCTTCTTCACTGCTGGCGTAAACAAGCTACCATTAAGATGGCAAAACAGTCTCAAGAGTTTAGGTGCACACTTTGATTGTAGTGCTTCTTGTTTGAAATATAATAAATGACATTTTTGTTTTGAAATCAAACATTTCATACATCAAGAAGGCCCTGGGAGACAAACTGGTGTGGAAGGAGGGTCAGCCATGGCCAGACCGGCCTGGCGTGGGCTGCTTGGGGTTGGCCAGCCTGGCTTCCAGAAGTAGTGCTGGCGGAGTCGAGGAGCCTTGTGCCTCCTGGAAAGTCTCCTCTCGGCAGTTTGAACCAGGGCTATCAAAGCATAGGCCAGGGACTGCTGCCAGTCCACCGACTGTTACTGGTCTACACCGAGGTAAGTACAGAAACTGAAAGTAAGCATTTAGAAACTTTGTAACAATAGTGCAAGGTCCGTTGAACACTATTAAGATGAAGTTAGGCTAGAATTTTGCATCTTTTTTTCATTTCATTTTTTATATTTAAAAAATTATTGTGGTAAAATATATATAACATAAATGTGCTGCTTTAACCCTTTTAGGTGTATAATGTAGTGCCATTAAGTACATTCACAATATTGTGTAACCGTTACCCACCATCTAGTATATTTTTCTTAAATTTTACAAAAGTATCAGTTATCAGCAGATTAAAATTTTGAAAAAAAAAATTAGCTTGAGAAGCACTGGCCTAAATACTGACCACTGGGCTTCCCAAAGCCTCTAAGGTTTGGAGGAATTGAGGGGCTTGATTATGTTGTTTGACTTCACTTCCCCAAACTGTGGAGTGGAGTTGGCCCCAGAGAATGGCGTGGGCTGAGGCCCAGGCTCGCCCGCTAGGAAGGTAGACTGATGGGCTTCACCCTTGGCTGGAGGCCAGTGACCCACCGAATAACCTGGGGCTGGGGCAGGTTCGAGGGGCTCTCCCAGGCAGGGCAGCCCTGTGCCTGGGCCACAAAGGGTGGATGAGAGACCACAGAGGCATTCTGTTTAGAAGCCGGCAGGCTTTCCTTCTGACTCAGCCTGGGAGGCGTTCAGAATCCCAAGAATGTCAGCTCCAGCTGGAAGGGCGCTCAGTGGTGGAGGCATCTACCCTCCTTATGTAGAGGAGGAACTTGAGGCCAGAAAGGCCTGGCCCAAGGTCACAGTCAGTTAGGGATGGTCTCAAATACAGGCCTGTCAATTCCCAGTCAGAAGCAAGGCAGAGATTTTTGGAGTCAAACAGCATGATTCAAGTTCTGGCTCTGTTGGCTCCACAGGGGCCCTGGGCACCCACATCTGCAGCTGCAAACTGTGGGTACCCACAGGCCAGCTGGGTACTCAGTGCTGGGTTCAGTGAAGTGCCCCCCTCCCTAGGGGCTGGCCCCCTCTGCTCTGGGTCCTCCTACCGGCTTCACAGGTCTTCTCAGCCTGCCATTTCCCATTGTTGCAGCTGTGGGGACAGAGGGAGGCAGACCCTTGCCCCAGACTGGGGAGAACAGGTGCACACCCACGGCCCCGGCCCGAGCAGCCTCTCCCTGGTGGACCTGCTCTCCGCACTTGTCTCTGCTGCCGACCCTGGGTGCCTTGGTCCCTTCTGGAACTCAGAACATTTGCAAAATGGAAGGGTTGGACCAGAAGAATCAAAAATCCATTTTGAGGAGAGGATGCTGAAGTTTGCATACCTTAAATTTTTATCTCTTTCCTGGAGGTCCAAACTCACAGCAGGCCTGACTGGGCCGCCCCCGGGGAACAAGGCCATCTCCGTCTGTGTCACCTCACTCTGTATTTTCTCACTCTCTCCTGTCTCTCTCTTCTTTCTCTTTTATGGCTAAGGTTTTTTGAGCTCTTTCTATTTGGTCACCTGTTGTGTAAGCATTGTACATAATCTGTTTTATCAAATCCTTAAAACGACCTTGTGAAGTAAATACTGTTCTTATCCCACTGTATAGATGAGGAAACTGAGGTTCAGAGAGGTTAGGCAGAGCCAGCAGGCTGCTCCATCAATGCCGTTTCCCAGATGGTCAGGTCCCCGTCTAGCCTGAACTCAGCGGGCTCAGCGTGGCCGTGCCTGTGCTCACCTCCTCCTTCCTGTTTTTCCTAGATGGTCTCTGACTCTGCCCTCAGCGATGCTCCCACTGGCAGGATCTCCTGGGAAGAGGGTTGGGACGTTGGTTCTAGTTTCTGACATATCTCATGTACCATGTTCCTTATTCCCAGTCCCCTTCCTCTCCTTTCTCTGTAGAAGTCCAAGAGCTAGAAGGTTCCCTAGGAGATCACTCAGAACAAGTCTCTCCATTCATTCATTCACTGAACAAATGCACACTCAGCCCTCATTCTTGTCAGGCACAGCGTTAGGCTCTGGGGATACAGCGATTTTCAAGGCAGACGAGGGCACTGCCCTGGCACGTGTGTTCTCGGGGAGGAGACAGACAATAAAGAGATTGTGGCGCGTGCTGTGGAGAAGATGTGACACACAGTGGCTGTGCCAGGGGTGAGAGGCTGCCACAGATGAGGCAGGCGGGAGTGCGTGTTCCTGGCAGAGGGGACCATTAGTGCAAAGGCCCAAAGGCAGGAAGCAGCAGGTGCGAGGCCGGATGAAGCAGGCTGGGGTGTCCCATGCAAGGGGATGGTCAGGGTCCAGCTCACAGCCTGGGGCTGGCGCGAGGGTTTGCGTTACAGTCTGTGCGTTACAGGCTGTGCTGAGCCTCTGAGAGCTTTAAGGAGGGGGTGATGCGACCAGATTTTGTGTGTAAAGGATCCTTCAGCCTCTGTGAGGAGAATGGAGGGTAAGGCGGCTGGAGTGCAGGAGGAAGAGAGATGAGGGTGGCTCGGACACCCGGATGGAGGGTTGCGGTCAGATTCAGGGTCTAGGTCATGGTGGAGCCAAGAGGGGCTGGTGGCCTGGATGTGGGCTGTGGGGAGAGGGATGCCTCCTGGGCTTTTCACATGGGGAGCCAAGAGAAAGGAGGTGCCGTCTACTCAAATGAAGAAGGCTGGAGAAGGAACAGGTGTGAAGGACGCGGTGGAGAGAAGCAAGGGTTCCACTGGCCATCGTGGCAGACTTTGCTGGCTGCCCTCCCACTATCGATGCTCTCCTTCCTTGTAACAGAAGCCTTAAAGGTGTTTTTAGGTACCAACTTGTCTGGCCCCTCCATCCACCTTTTGCCATTTTCCCATCCTCCTTTCTCCTGCCTGGAATGGGAACACGATACCTAGAAGTACAGCAGCCATCTGATCATGAGGGTAAGAGTCACATGGTAAGATGGCTGGAGCAGTGGAAAGGCAAGATCGTTAGAGCCTGGAACCTCGGTGACATCACTGAGCTGACACACCAGTCTTGGACGGCCTATGCCCCACCAGGTTCTTGTTGTAGGAGGAAAATTAATCCTTTTACCTGATTAAGCCACTGTTTTGTGGCTTTTCATTCCTTGCTGCTGAATGAAGTCATAGCTAATGAAGTTATGATGGTTTTGGAGGAGGAATCTGGGTCTAAGGAAGGAGAGAAGGGGGTTACCCATATGCACTGGGTTAGCCAAATCAGAATTCAGTCATTTATTCATTTATTGAGGACCTACTATGTACCACACACTATCCTAGGTGCTGAGAATTTAGCAGCAAATAAAATGGACAAAGGTTCTTGTCCTCAAGGAGTTTGCACTCCAGTGTAATCAAGAAGCCATACCTGACTTCTGGGCTATTGCATTTTCATTTGATCCCAAGGGTAATGGAGTTTGATGTATGAACAGGAGACAGGGTTGAGTGTGGCTTGTCTGTTCCCACAGCTTTCATCACCCACCCACTATGTTAGCAAATCAAAATGGTCAACATATTTCTCCAGTGTTTTCTATGAGCCAAACACTGTGCTGCATTCTGTCTCTGAGGGAGAGGAAGGTTGAGAAAGCAAGCCCAGTCACACAGCTAATAAGCGGCTGTGCTGGACTGGAACCCAGGGCTTTCTGACTCCAGAAACCCCACTGCACTCACTGACCCCCCTGGAAAGCCTCTTTCTCCCCTTTGCATGCACCCCTCTTTGTCACTGTTTGACAAACTGTTCCCTGATTTCCCCTTTTTCCTCGCTTTGGACAGGGACAATGTCTCTTTTTCATCTCTGTAGTCCAGGCACCCTTCATTCATTCATCCCACTTTCCAAGATTTCTCCATGCTGAGTGCTGGGAAGATAGGACAACAAGACACACAGCCCAGGAGGGAGACAGGCAATTAACAGATGTCACAGTGTGATGGGTCTAGTAGGGTAATCAGAGGGACAGAGAAGGTCAACCAAGTCAGACCAGGGTGGTGGGAACCAGTCAGGGAGGGCTTCCTGGATGAGTTGACACCTGGGCTGAGTCCCAAAGGAGAAGCTGAGTTGAGCAGGTTAAAAAAAAAAAAAAAGCAGCAGTGGGTGTTTCAGACAAAGGGAGCAGCATGAGGAGGCTGAGAGGCGAGATGGCAGCCCTCGGGCGTGGTTGGACTGCAGATGGACGGCAGGGAGATATGAGGCTGGGAGGTCACAGGACAAAGAATCTGGACTTGATTCTGTAGGCACTAGGGAGCCACCCATGGGTGGGGAGCAGGGTGGGTCCTGGTCAGATTTGCGTTGGCACTCCATAAATACTTGTCAATGCGTGTGTGAAAGAAGGAATGATAGCCATGGGGTTCCATGCGTGTGTCCTGCGGAATGGGGAGCCGTTCAATGATCTGACAGTAGAAGGACACGCCAGGCAAATGCATGGACTCCATTCCCCTCGCAGACCCCGTCACCTCTTCCTCTGAGATGCCCCTGCCTGGGCCCCACCGTCAATAGCTGGGATCTTCACAGTGGTCCCTGCACCAGCCCCGCTCCGTCCTTCTTGCCCTCTGCGATGTGTTCCCCATGGCTGCCAGAGTGATGCCCTAAAGCCAAATCCTCCACCCCAGGCCTCTGCCCAGTGCATTTGCTGCCTCAGCTACGTCAAAATGGAAGAAGAAATTGCTGCACTCATCATCGACAATGACTCTGACATTTGCAAAGCCGGCCTTAGTGGGAATGATGTCCCAGCGGGTCGTGGTAAACAAGGGACAAATATGTGGGCAACAGCCCAGAGCAATACCCACGTCCTGACCCCGAAGCATCCAACTGATCTAGCTGACATGGAGAAAAATCCAGCATCCTACCCTCTGCACAAGCTCCGTGTTACTCTGAGGAAGACGTGTTCTCCTTACCAAAGCTCTGCCAAAATCTGCCCCAACAGACAGAAGATGACCCAGGTCAGGTTTGGAACCTACAATACCCACTAAGTGTGCTGAGCGGGATGGTGGCCTCTCCCTGTGCCTCTGTTCATACCCCCAGGAGTGCTTGGACTGTGGCATGAGAAACCACTCCATGAAGATCCTGACAAAAAGAGTCTTCAGCTTCACTACCATAGCTGACAAGCGACTGGTAGGGCCCTGGCCCTGAGTTTCTGGTGGCCAGGAGAGGGCCAGGAGTCCAGGCATCTCCTCCAGCCTTCCTCCCAGGGCTTGGACAGCTCAGCCCTGAACTGTGATGTTGGCATCTGAAGAGACCTGTATGGCAACATGGTATGGCCAGGGTACCACCATGTGCCAAGATCCCGACAGCGTGCAGGGAGAAATCTCAGCCATGGACCCGGTGCAATGAAAACGAAGAGGGTTGCTCTTGGCACTAAGCACTCTGGGCTGGTGCTTCCCTGCTGGCCGAGCTCTCCCCTTCCAGCAGAGGTGGAGCTGCACTCTGCAGGGGGAGCGTGAGTCAGGCCCCCGCACCGTCCACCACAAATGCCTGTAAGTGACGCAACTGCACAGCGTTTGCACTGTGAGTTAATTCTCCAGTATGCTTTCGCGCTGGTAAAATACGTGCACTTACGCAAGTCTCATGAAACTGGACCAAGTCTTTGGGAAGAAGCCTGTGCTTGATATTAAGATAAATATTCATACTGGGTTGTAAAAAAATAAGTAAATAAATAAAATGTAAGTCAGATCATGTCACCTCACTGCCACAAAACTTCCTGTGGGCTCCCCATAGCACCAAACATAAAATCCGAAGTTCTCATCCTGGCTGGAAGGCCGCAGACCCCCAGCTAGCTCTGAGATCTCATCACCTCCCCCTACCCCATCCTTGGCTCAGCATGCTGGCCAGGGCCTGGTACCTGCTGCTGCTCTGACAGTGACACAATGTTACCTGGTCAGCAGCAGGGCCTTCCCTGATCACCTGCTCTCTGAGTTCCCTGCCCCCGACATCACTCCCCGTTTTCTTATCCTGCTTTGCTTTTATTCACAGTATCTATATAGAGTCTTCCCCTATTAGAAGATACACTTCAGGAGGACGGAGACAGGGTCTATCCTATTCGTGCCTGTGTCCCTGGCATCTGGCATAGGGACATGGTGAAGGGCTCAACAGATAGAAGGAAGATGCCTGAAACCCTGCCTGCCCCTGTGTTGCCTGTAACCACAAGTTGTCCCCTGTCCCCTCCCTCATTGCCATGATTTCTGCCTGTCTTCAGCTCCATGGCTCTGCATCTGCCACCAGCTGTCGGGTGAGAGTGGAAACTTCCACTTGGAAGCTGGAAGGACAGTCACGTTCCCTGGGCTGAGCTAGAGGGGCTGAGAGGAAATTTCCACAGCCACAAACTCCATCGGGAAACATGAGCGCAGTGGCCGGGGAGGCTGGGGAGGGGCCAGGGCTGCCTGTGAACATCTGAGCCTGTCCCCCACCCAGACACAGGGAGAGCAGATTTGTTTACAGATCTGCAGATCGGGAACCCCAGAGCCAGAAGGATCCTTAGCCATCCACAAATTCAATCTCCTGCTTTTCCAGATGGAGAAACTAAGGCTGGGGAGGGGAAGCGATTTTTCCAAGGTCACACAGAAAGTTCATGACAGAGGAGGGACCCAAACTCTCCGTATTGCCTGAGTTTGGTGCTCTTTTCCCCTCCCCTTCTCTCCCTCCCTCCTGCCTTTCCCTCCCACTGTCCTCCAGCTCGAGCTTCCCAAATGCCTGTTTTGGGCCAGCCCAGTACTCCGAGCTCCCTGCACTAGCACTTCAGGCTCCCGGAGGCTGTGTCACGGTCACCTGCTCCTGTCAAACCTCCTCCTCACACCCCTCCCTCCTGCAGCTCTGCTACACATTTAAAAATCCCGAAGCCCAGGTTGCGCCCCATACCAGTCACATCAGAATGTCTGGGGGTGGGGGCCAGACATCAGTAATTTTCAAAGATCCCTGGGTGATTCCATTTGCAGCAAAGTTTGAGAACCATTGGTCTCGGCCTTGATTGATGACACCTCCACCTCCTGTCACTTGATCCCTGGGTTGCAGATGACCTGGTGATTTTTTTTTCTTCCAGATTTAATTTATGGACTCATTGGCCTGGGCAGGGACATACCTTGGCTGAGCAATCCTTTCTCCCTTCTGCTCCTGCCCTTTGCCCAGCCCTGAGCCTCCAGTCTGCGCAGATTACCTGGTCTGACCTGTCTCACTAATACTAGGTACTCAATAAATATTTGCTGTGGATGATGGCAATGACCTTGAGACTGGTGAACTTTCTGGCCAAGAGGACCCTTGATGTGAAAGAAATAAAATGGCTTTGGGGTCCTTTGGATTCAAATACCAGCCAGGTCTCCTTGCCTCAGTTTACCCATCTGTGAAGTGGGGGAGCGGGGAATGAAAATGCCTACCTTGAAGTTTGTTCTAAGGATCAGGATCAGTTGCTCTGGGAGCAGACTGCTCCTGTCCTGATGGTGGGGAATGATGACTGTTTTGGTGGGTGGCAAGTGGGACCTTAGGAAGGAAAGTGGCCGTGAGCCTTCTAAAAAAGCCACTGCCCAAGGTGGTTTCCTCCCAGGGAAATGGGGGTGGTAAATGGGGGAGCAGAAGCTGAGAGGTGGAGGTCACAGGGATCAGCCAGAGAGTGCCACCACCTGCCTAGGAATGCAGGGCAAGGTCCCTGGTAGAGGTTTTCCTGGGAAGTAGCACCCCATGGGGACAGAAGCAGCATTTGTGTACCTGCAGTTCCCAGAGGCAACAATGCCCAATTGCAACCCCAGCAGAGGAGGAAGACCTTTTCTACTCTCATCCCTTCCTTCTCTATGGCACCAGCCCTGGGGAAGCAGCATGGGGACAGCAAGGTGGATAAATAACGAAGAAGCTGATCACAACCTCCCTCTCCCCACAGTTATTCTGCAGTAAAGCAGGTGAAGCTTTAGACTGAACAGAAGATAAACATTTTTTTTTTTTTTGAGACAGAGTCTCACTATGTTGCCCGGGCTAGAATGCTGTGGTGTCAGCCTAGCTCACAGCAACCTAAAACTCCTGGGCTCAACCGATCCTCCTGCCTCAGCCTCCCAAGTAGCTGGGACCACAGGCATGTGCCACCACGCCCAGCTAATTTTTTCTATATATTTTTTCAGGTGTCGAGCTAATTTCTTTCTATTTTAGTAGAGATGGGGTCTCACTCTTGCTCAG
>CAUYRT010073346.1:0-73509 GCA_963574885.1 Lepilemur ruficaudatus
CCTGGATTCCAAGGCATGCATTGGTGATGTTGCCTCCTTGATTATTTCATTACCTATATCAGCTCTCACAAATGCAGCCTGTATTTACATTTTTTTCTCTTTATCTTTGTCCATTTGATGCCATTCATTTTCTATTGCATAGCATAGTTACTCATGCCCAAGTCCTTGTCATTTTCCAATTTCTTTTTTTTTTTAAGACAAATTTATTGGAGTATACTTTACATATATGCCATTACTCCATTTTAGTGTACAATTAAATGATTAATAAATTTACCAAGTTGTATAGCTATTCACATGAATCAGTTTTAGAAGATTTCCTTCCCCTATTGAGACCCCTGATTACCATCCCCAACTACATTTCGAGCATGCCCCTCCCCATCACAATGCTCACTGCATCCCTCAGATGTGGGTCTACCCCCAACCCCCGAATCCCTGGTGAACACCACCACCATTTGAGCACCGTAGTGTTAATCAGTCAGTACCAATTTGATGGCGAGTACATGTGGAACCCATTCTTCCAGTCTTGTGTCACCTCACTTTAAATAATGGGCTTAAGTTTAATCCAGGATAATATGAGCGGTGCTAGCGCACTGTCATTTCTTAAAATTGAGTAATATTCCATTGTGAACATATGCCAAATTTTAATAATCCAGTCATGAATTGACGGGCACTTGGGTTGTTTCCACAACCTAGCAATAGTGAATTGTGCTGCCATGAACATTCGGGTGAAGGTGTCTTTATAATACAATGTCTTATGCTCTTCTGGGTAGATGCCTAATAATGCTATTGCTGGATTGAATGGTATTTCTATTTTTAGCTCTTTGAGATATCTCCAAATTCTTTTCCACAAAGGCTGCACTAACTTGCAGTCCCACCAGCAGTGTAAGAGTGTCCCTGTCTCTCTACAACCTTGCCAGCATTTGTTGTTTGGGGATTTTTTGATAGAGGCTAGTCTCACTGGGGTTAGGTGGTATCTCATTGTGGTTTTGATTTGCCAACTTTGGTTTTAGATTCAACGCAATCCCAATCAAAATCTCAGCACGTTGCTTTGTGGACATTGACAAACTGATTTTCAAGTTTATGTGGAAAAACAAAAAACCTGTGTTGACAATGTGGTATGGAAGAAGAACTAAGTCTGAGTACTGACCTTACCCAACTTCAAGGTTTACTGTAAAGTTATAGCAATTAGCAATCCCAGAAATAGACCCACACAAGTGCACTTACCTGATCTGTGACAAAGGAGCAAAGGCAATCCAGTGGAGAAAGGATCACATTTTCACCAAGATGGTGCAGGAACAAATGGCTGTGCACAAGCAAAACAATCACTCTGGGCACTTAACTTAAACCTGTCACAAAAATTAACTCAGTGTGGATCGGTGACCTAAATATAAAAATATAAAAGTTCTAGAAGATAATGTAAGAGTAAATCTAGGTGACCTTGGATTTGGCAATGCCTTTTTAAATACATCAAAGGCATGATCCATGAAAGAAAATGTTGATAAGTTTGAATTCGTTAAAGCAAACTTCTTCTCTGCAAAAAGCACTGTTAAAATATTGAAAAGTCAATTCACAGACTAGGGAAAAAAAAATGTTGCAGACCCATTTCTGATAAAAGACTTATATCCAAAATACACAAAGAACTCTTAAAACTCAACAATGAGAAATGAACAACCCAGTTAAAATGTGGGCAAAGTATCTGAACCTCACCAAAGAAAACAGATAGATGGCAACTATAGGAAAAGATACTCAACATCATATGTCATAGGCAAAATTGCAAATTAAAACAATGGGATAAATCAAATGCAAAACACTGACAACACCAAATGCTGGCAAGAATGTGGAGGAACAGAACTCGCATTTGCTGCTGTTTGGAATGCAAAGTGGTACAACTACTTTGGAAGACAGTTTGGCAGATTCTTGTAAAGCTAAGCACAGTCTTCACACATAGTTCAGCAATTGTACTCCTGGGTATTTACTCAAATGAGTTGAAAACTTATGTTCCTACACAGAAAAAATTTTGCACATGGATGTTTACAGTGACGTTATTCATAATTGCCAAAACTTGGAGGCAACCAAGATGCCCTTCAATAGGTGGGTGGGTAAATAAATTGTGGTTCATGGTTACAATGGAATATTATTCAGCAATGAAAAGAAAAGAACTATCAAACCATGGAAAGACATGGATAAACCTTAAATGCATATTGCTAAGTGAAAGAAGCCAGTAGGAAAATGCTACATATTGTATTATTACAACTTTATGGCATTCTGAAAAGAACTGTCAAGACAGAAAATAAGATTAGTGGTTGCCAAGGTTTATGGGGAGGTGGGGAGGGATCAATAGGTGAGTTCGCAGGATTTTTGGGGCAATGAAAACTATTCTATAAGATACTGTAATGATGCATGCATGACGTTATACATTTGTCAAAACCCACAAAACTGTGCAGTACAAAGACTGAATTCTAATGTAAATTATGAACTTTAATTACTAATAATGTATTAATATTGTTCATCAATCATAACCGATTTACCACATCAAATAAAGATGTTAATAATAGAGAAAACTGGGTGAAGAAAGGAGGAGTACTTAAACTCTGTACTTTCTGTTCAGTTTTTTTTTTTTGTAAACTTAAAACTGCCCTAAAAACTAAAACCCATTCATTTTTAAAAAAATTTTCTTCTCTTTTTTATGTGTGGTTCCTTTAACTTTCCACGTAAGCCTCACGGAACGAGAAATGCTGGACTTGCAAGCGAAGGCCCAAGTGTTAGAGCAGGTTCTAGTTAGCTCAGGGCCAGCTGCATCATGCGGACCTTAGTTTTATCATCTGCAAACTGAAGGTATTATTTTTTTAAATAACTGCTGTGTGCATTTCCTTATTAAAAGAGAATATTATAGCATGGATTAACCTTGAAAATATTATGGTAAGTGAAAGAAGCCAGACACAAAAAGCCACATGATTATATATTACTCATGGAATATAAAAATGAATCATATGATTCCTTTTATATGGAATATCTAAAATAGAGAAAACTGTAGAGACAGAGTGAAGGCTAACAGTGTCGGGCCAAGGACACAGGTGAATGTGGAGCAACCTGTTCAGTGGGTACAAAGTTTCATTTTGGAATGATGAAAATATTCTGGAACTAGATAGTTAATAGTGTTTGTACAACACTGTGATTATTCTAATGCCACTGAATTGTACACTATAATATGGTTAAAATTAATTTTATATCATATGTCTTATAATAAAAAGAGAATTAAAAAACCTTAAAAGTTATTATGTAAAAATTTTCAGGAGTGATTAAAAACAAGGCCTGATATTATATATTGAAATAATTCACAATATTTTAATGTTTTAGGTGAAGTCATTGAAAAAAGATATCTCTATATCTACATATCTCTCTCTCTGTGTGTGTAGATATATATCTTGTATAGAACTCTCAGACTATACTGATAAAGAATATTTCTAAGGATGAACAGACAGAAAAAAAATAGTTTCTTATAGTATAGCAAAAATCAGACTGAAATAAACTTTTGGCTACACAAAATTTAGGGGGAAAAAGTTTGAGGAAGTAATTTTTACAAGATTTTTGAAGGGAAAAACAAAATAAAGTTGAGAACATACAATTTTACACAAAATCCAGTTTTCTTTTACTGTTTACTTGTTTCCATGTACACACATTGTTTTCAAAGGAATTAAAAATAGTAATAATCTTTTTTTTCACTGTTTACTTTCTTTTTTTTTCTTTTTGAGAAAGGCTAATAATCACCCCTTGTACTAGTCATAATTTCTCAGCACATCTTTTTACATTATTCCCCATTTAGGAAATAGGAATTTTTCTGCCTAAAGTGTTCTCAAGAATGTTATGGTCAATACAATTTTATCTGTGTAAAAATGCATAGAAATAAGTCAGCAATAAAATGGTCAAAATGTTAATCATATTTGAGTAGGTTTACATTTTCCATGATGAATATGCATTAATGTTAAAATTAGAAATAAAACAAGAGTTCTTTTATATTTAAGTAGATAGAGTTTTGTATAATCTGTACCCTATCATCATGTAAATGAAGGATTAACACCAAAATATTAATAGCAGAAATCACTGAGTGTTGGGACTATGAATTTTCCTTTTTTTCTATTTCTCTATAGGTTCAATGAGAGATTATATATATAACTGTTATAATAAAATTTAGTTTTTTTAAAAAATCAGTAACTGAATGATAGTTAAGTCTGTTAATGGAAAAATCCCAAACTCTGTAAAATAATTTAAAGAGGGTTATTCTGGCCTGAATGTGTGTGACTGGCTCAGAGCACATGGCCTCAAGAGGTCCTGAGAAAATGTACCTGCAGTAGTAGGGTCATAGTTTGGTTTTATGCGTTCACAGAGATTGGAATTACATGTAAGATCATACGTGGAAACTGTACGTTGCTTTGGCCTAAAAAGGCAGGACATCTTGGAGGCAGGGGTGAGGGGTCTTACAAGTTATAGGTGGGTTTAATGATTCTTTCATTTATAATTGCTTAAAGAAATGAAGCTTTGTCTAAAGCCTTGGAATGTTTTAAATTAAGATAAGGAGTCTGTTAATCAGAGACAAGCCACTGGACATGTAACCAGACTCAAGTGATCTGTTAAATAAGTTGATGACCTACAGGTGTCCTGTTAAAGGTCTTCCGTGGCTTTAGGCTTAATAATTTTGTGACTTATCATTACAAAGAGTAACTCCAAAAGGGAGGGGCATGGCAAGGTGCGTGTGACCTCCCTTCCTCTCCAGGCCTTTACATCAGCTTTAAGATTGCTCGAGAGTGGGTCCATTCAGTTGGCTAAGGGGTTAAGGTTCTATTTTAGTTCACAAGTCATTGATTTATTTGTTGTTCACATGAATTGTTTTGGTTGAGAAATAATAAATATGATAGCCACTTATTGAGCCTGTGTTATTTGTGAAATACATGTTTTTCTCTAACACCCAAAGCTGTTGTGGCCTGACCCCAGTTAACACCCGGGCCTCTGATTCTGGAGCCAAGATTGTTCTGCCGGACACATGGCTTCCTACTGCAGGGGAAAGAAAACTTTCTCCCTCTGCTTTCTTAGGTTCTCTAGGTAGGGCCCTGGGTATGAAACTGACGAAGTACTTATTAATAAGAAAAAAAAAAAACCAGTTTAAATACGTATGTGTATATGCCCAGGAGTTTCACAAAAAAATAAAACTCAAAGAGCAAGCCTGATGATTGAGGCTTACACACCAACTTAGGCTAAACAAAAACAACAACAACAAAAAGGGGGTGGGTTCGGGGCTTCTGGGTAGGCCATTTATGGGAAGGGGAGGGCAGGTAATACGCTGCGAATTAGGGTTGTGTTATTACACAGGTGAGTCTAGGTGACCAGAGTGGTCTGGAGAAGTAGCTCTGTCCTTAGTATAGCGACGTCTTTACAGATAGAAATTTCCTTTATGAATGTGAATTTCCTTTTCAAGAGCAGAAATTTGTATTCAATTTTTAGGCATTTAGGGGGAAGTAAAGAGCTTTCCCATTGCTGGTTCTCAACTGCTCATTGCTCAAAATAATCAATTTGCCAAAGAGACATATTTTGGGGTGATATATTCTGAAATCCTTCACTTTTCATTAATTAAAACTATTCCTGGGAAATGAATTAATTGCATTAGAAAAACTGCAGTGACTTCATATTGATGAGCCAAATGTAAAAAATGGTTGATGCTTGTTTTGGAAGCTGCTGTTCTCAGCCTCGCTGTTTCTCTGTGCAGAGGCGACGTGGACCTGTCTTCTGCTGACGCGGCGGGCGTGCTCATTGGCTACTGTCCACAGCAGGATGCTCTGGACGAGCTCCTCACCGGTTGGGAGCATCTTCATTATTACTGCAGCCTACGTGGGATTCCAAAGCAGCACATCCCTGAGGTAAGCGTCCCTGGGTTTTTCCAGAAAAACGGACCCATTGAGGAACGCTTGGTGACCACCAAGGCAGCTCTCACCTATGAGAAGGAACCATAGTCACAGATAAACCTAACCTGAAAAATACTTTCCAATATGATTTCACTGAAAGGAAACATATTAAAATGTGTTTGCCTTACTTATATATTTAAAATGTATCACTGTGAGAAAGTTATGAGTTAAAGCATGTAGATAACATCATCTATAACTTTGTATCTCTTGCTGTTTTTTTCCCCTCTCTAAGTGCCTTTTAGATTTACTGGACCATTGATTTGTATTCAGGAACAAATATCATAAACTCTGTATCCCCAGGGCTTACAGAGGAATGGACACAGTAAGTGTAGAATCGTGGAATTCAGGGAATTGTTGGAATGCATAACTTCCTGGTGAGTGAGAATTCCTGCCAGAGAGTTCCTTTCTGAGTGGCCTTAGGGCAAGGAAGGAGTGGCAGAAACTGCAGGGCCTCCACCCCCGTCACTGTCTGTGAGAGGAGGGAGAGGCAGGAGAACAGTGAGAGAACAAGAGACAGCTGCCACCTCTCCTGTTGCAAGCGGTGGCCAGCCAAGCAGAGCAGACAGCCTTGACTGACAGCTCAGAGGGTGTCATGTCAGGAACCACCAGAATGGCAGTTGCTTAAGGCACATTTTTCCTTTCCTGCATCTCATTATAGAGAGTCTTGGGTGCTGGCTCCTTGGATTTCTGGATTCTGAACAAGAAGTAGACGTAAGTGGTTTACGTGATGCATTTGCAATTAGATTTTTCAAGAGATGGAACATCCTAGAACTCACAGGAGACAAAACTAATAGCCATCGCTTTCACTGGTCCGTGAACATTCATTCCCTGTGCTGATTTTGTAATGCTTCGGCCTTTGTTTCTTAGTTATGCTCTGTAACTTTAAGTGAAACCAGAACAGAATCTCTCCACATCATTGTAGGGACTCTGGCCCCTTTATTCACCTCCCATCTTAATAAAGCAAAGACAACTGACCACCCCATGGGAGACCTGCTCATTGGCGTTAAACAGTTAATGAAATCTGGGACTAATTGTTGGCTCAGTCTTTAATAGGTAGATGTTCAACCCTGTCAGCTCCCCCGTGTTGGTGTTTGATTAAGAGGCGGATGCTTGGCAAGTGCTTTAAGCTGGTCCCTTTGTTGTGCAGGGGAAATGTGCCTATGAAAATGCTCTCTTAATATCACAGGGCTTGGTGCTGCCTGTCATTCAAGGGCAATTGCCTCCTGATACTCGGCTGTCGTACAACCTTGTTTTTCTGAACTGCTCCACCAAGAAAAGTTATTTTAATGGCTGCCAATTAGGAACTGGCTTCATTTCTTTTATAAAACTGCAACTGATTTTGCAGACTGTATTGCTACTTGCTCTTGTTTCTTAAGATGTCAGCACACTTTTCCATCTGTTCCCTAAGGAGTTAGCTCCTTTTCTGGCAAATTTCCTTCTCCTATAAATTTTCGGAATATTTAAACTGTGGAATAGGCATATCTATTTTGAGGTGCTTACCACAAGGTTACCAGAGGAGATTATTATAAAATAACAGAAAACAGTTGTTTTAGCTAATTTTTCAGTATTCATTCTGTCAGGCACTGTTCTAAGTATTTTACAGCAACCATATCAAGTAGATGCTTATTCTCCATTTTATACATGGGGAAACTGAGGCACATAGAAATTAGGTAATTTACCCAAGTTCATATGGCCAGTATGTGGCAAGGTTTTATTTTGAAACCAGATAAACAAGCTCCAAAGAACATGTTCTTGATTCAGACACTGCACTGACACTAAGCATATTCAGGTTGCTGATGGCATTCCTGGTGCCGTTCATAGCTCAGGCTTATGGTTTATGCCCCTGGGTGGCTGAAGAAGTGGACACTCTGTGGGGTTACCACGTGACTCCTCCAACATGGAGTTCCTCCTACTGATTGGCCTTCCTTTTCTCCTCTGTGATTCTAGAGGAAGACCCCCCTGTGCTTGCTGGGAGGGTCCTTTCCACTCAGCTCCACGTCCTCTTCTCCTACCTCCCACGCGGCCTCAGAGCCCAGGCCTGGCACTGAACTCCACCTGCACTCTAGCGACCCCAGCCTACCTGTGCTCCAGCTTGCTGGTCAGTCCATCTACAGTCATGTCACTCACTCCCCCAAACCTCCAAAAGCTCAATTAGGTGGGAAAAAGATGCCTCTTTATAAAGCTTGAACTTAGGTTCTGCAGGTGCATAAAGCATTTCAATTTTCCCCATCATTCACACTGCACAGTTTTGTACAGTGTACATATTTGAGCCTGGATTCAATTAACCTGCTGAAAATGTTATATCAAGTTTTAAGCAAATGAGGAGATGAGGGCTACAGAGTCTGGCATGCCAGGGAAAGCATGGACGAGAAGTCTGTGATAGTAGTTAATTTCAGCGTCATACCAAACAACCAAACAACACTTTTAAGTGGGATGAGAACTGGTGAATTCTGCATTTAATGTTCCCTAGTAGAGCAGAGGTAGGGCCCTTTGCCATCGTATTTTGTTAATATTAATACCTGCAAATCCCTACCAGGGAAAACCCCTACTGTGTCTTATTTCCCATCAGCTTCTCTATAGACATGACTTTCATCTTTAAGTTTTCTTCCATTCACACGATTTTGCTATAAGGATCTAGAAGTTCTAAGATAGGAAGAATGTGGACAGGAGGTCATTACCACAGGGAACATGAGCAAAAAGGCATTTCTTTCTGAAATCCTTGACTCCTTTTTCCTACTTGGTTACTCATTTTGATCTTTAATCTTGCAGAGAATTTTGACGTGGCCATCCTGTGCGCTAGGGAAAAACATTGGCTTTAGAATCCAACAGATGCACGTGTGACTCTCTGGGCAATTTATTTTGGCTCCAGTAATATTTATGAAGTTTCTACTATGTGCCAAACATGATTAAGCACTAGTGACATAAAAACAAATGAATTCCGATCTCTTGTCCTAAGTGCTTCAAGAGTTTTATGGGAGAAAAATACCAAATTGCTTAGAGATTCTGTTAACTTAGGACACTTTGGGGTTTTGGCAGTAATTTGCCAGCCACGATTGCAAAGCCGTTCCGATTCCCATTACTTTGATAGTGGTGCTAAGTGCAGAAAAGACTACACTGAAATACTTCTTATTAGGTTACTTTCAGTTATTTTCTGACAAGATGACATTCAGAAAGCATTGGATCAAACTGATACATTTGTTCCTGTATATTCTGGAATCTTTCCTATGGTTTACCAACCCAGGATTTGGCAACGGAAACATTTAACCTTTTGTGAAATTGGGAAAACATGACATATGTTTCCTGATTTCATAAAAAATATGCAATAATCGTTTGGCAAATTTATTCAAAACTTCTCTTATCATTCTGGGGTATACTTCTACAGAACCAGGTACTTACATTATTTTTTATATCATTTGTCTGTCAGCTTTCACTTATGTATTGCTAATATATGAATAAAATGAATGAAAGTAAAGTAAAAATTTCTTTCTAATACATACACATGCACACACATATTTTCATTTTTTTCTGTAATTTTTTATGAATGCAAAAATAACAAAAAATATCATTTTTCTAATTTGTCATTTTTATCAGCTTCACTGCTATTAGTACAGCAGGTCCTTGAATGACATCATTTAGTTCAACATAGTTTCATTACGATGACGATGGATTCCCCACCAGGGCTGCTGTCTGTGTGGAGTTTGCACTTTCTCCCCGGTTCTGTGTGGGTTTTCTCTCAGCGCTTCAGTCTCCTCCTTGTGTCCCAAAGCTGTGCACTTTAGTTCATTGGCGTGTTTAAATAGTCCAGGTTGAGTGAGTGTGTGTGTGTGAGTGTGCCCCGTGACGGGATGGTGTGCCGTCCAGGGTGGGCTCCTCCGCTGTTCCCTGAGCTGCCGGGATAGGCTCTGGCCACCCATGACCCTGAACTGGAATAATTGGGCAAATAATTATCTTGTTTTTATTAATCTTTCTGCAATGTGTGTATAATTCACATTTATTTCAGTGTTTGATATTAAAAGTGTTTTGGTCTTTAATTAGAAGTTTGATGATGTTTTTGTGACCAGAAATATTCCTTAGGAACTTAACTCTTATTTCTGACAACCAGCCTATTGTAAAATTGATTTCATTAATACATCGGTTTGCTTGGAGTTGCAGTTTCCAAGAACCTATTGATTATGTTAAGTAAGGAATTACTGTTTTTGATTTTTCCAAGAGACAAAGCTTCCTAAAAGCGTCTAATATGTTTTCAGGTTCCTTTTCTTTTATAGGGACATGTGCCTCCTCTTCCTTCATCTCCCTTGTGACTCTTCATCGGAGACTAGTCCTCCACTTCTTACTACTTCCTCTCTTGGGGAAATTTGGATGTATCTACATTACTGTTTCTATCATATCATTAATTCCTGCAATGGCAGGCATTATATTGCTTTATTTACACAACACTATCATTAATATTTGTGTGTTTGCTTATTTTGAATAAAAATGTCTACTTTAAATATTTTTTATTCATTTAAATGACTTTTTATTCAATTTATGTTGATTGACATAATTGAAGTGAATGGAGCCAGGAAAAAGGATGATTCATATAAAACAATCTTGAAAAAAAATGACTTTGCTATTTTCAGTAAGAACAAACTACTGGCCTTGTTACGATTTTCTTTGGCAGATAGCTGGAGTTTCAAGATGTCAGCTTCATGAATCTCATTTCCTTGAATTATGCTATTTGACCACAGAACAGTTTTTGAGCCTCTTAGTTAATTTTTAATTTATTTTGGGGCTGTACAAATAAAGTGACAGAAAAATTTCTTTGGAAGTTTTTGTTGGGAGGCATAATTATTATCAACATTTTTAGAAGTTCTTAACACTTCATCTTCATTATCATTATTATAATCCTAACTTTTATGCACTTATCAAAAAAAGTACATGCATTAGTTTAAAGCTATATTTGATTCAGTTATTTAGGACACACAATTATTAACCCATCTTCATAATCCTATAAGTTTTTCAGTCTTCTCCTAAATTTGAATTAAGGTCTGATCTTGGTTAGTTTGGCTGTATGACATTCTCTTAAAAATGAAGCTACATGAATACCTCTGTGATCACAAGAGTTGAATAAAACTGCAAAATTGTTAAATCATGCAGAGTTGGAAACAAAGAAGTTGCTTAATTTGGTCCCCAAGAGGAACCAAATCCGGCACAGGAGTCAGAACTGGAAACAGAGAAAATACAGTGTGGTGCAAATTACACTGGGAAATGCTAAATAAAAATGTTCTATAGACACACATAATACACAGAAGAGGTGACAATTATTTCTGATGAGGAGAGATGTGGAAATAGGCTGGGCCTCTGAGGATGGGTGAAAAGCTGGCTGCTTGAAAGCTCGGGAAGAATAAAGGGGCCGTGAGCACCAGGCACCTGGAAGAGTCAGAATTCCTGTGGCCGAGAGGCGGAGGTTTGGTGAATGCGGTCACATCCCCGGCGATTTAGTAAAATGGTTTCCAGCCGTTGTGAGAAGGAAACATTTCCCCACTCTCTCCCCCACCACTAGTTTATAAACGAGACTCTGAGTGTGCAAACCCTGACCGTGGCTCCTCAGTGTCAAGGGGCTGTTTCTTTCCCTGTTTTAGTATTGAAAATTCTCTCCTTCAATTCCTTCCTCCCTTGAAGTTTTGTCCCTTCTGCCTGTCGGTTTCATTCCCACTCAGTTCCATCTCGGTCTTTTTTGGCTCACCCTTCTCTGCTTACCTTAACGTGGATATTCACGGCGGCAGCCTGGAGTCCTCCTTTCTCCCCGCCTTCTCCCCTGAGCTCCTGACCGCGTTCTGACCATCACTTGATGCCTCCAGGCGCAGAGAGAACGCCCCCTGCTCACTCTCGCTTAGCTCGGGTGTCGGATGTCCCAGGAGATGCACTTGCTGCGTGTGTGTGAGGGGGGTGGGGGAGGCGCAGGAGTCAGGGCTGAGACCCCGTGTCTGGCGGGCACCCTGGGGATGGTGCTCACGGACGGTTCTTCTCTTCCAGGTTGCCGGAGACCTCGTGAGGCGCTTACGCCTCGAAGGCCACGCGGAGAAGCCTGTGGCCACCTACAGTGGGGGAACCAAGCGGAAACTTTCCACAGCCCTGGCCCTGGTGGGGAAGCCTGACATCCTTTTATTGGTGAGTAGGGGGAATGCCAGCAATATGCCAGTGTCTTTGGACAGAATACACACTGTGTGTGTATTTTTAAACTTATTTTAACCCATCAGAGTTCTTTCAGGAAGTGACTTCAGAACTTACAAACTGGTTCTATGAACTAATGAACTGTTTCACCTGAAGTCAACATTTCCCAAGCAGAATGTAAAATGTCATTGGAATTTAACAGAAATAAAATATTTATATTTTTGATACAGTCACTTACTTATTTGTCAAGTTGAAAATTCAATAAAATTTTAACATTAAAACACTATTTAAAAAGAATGTTAGAATTCACCTGTAATCTGAAAACGAATTATGTTTTTCCTCTAGCATATTGCTTTCCAGTCTTTTTCTGTCTGCAGATATATGTTTATTATAGCAGCAGTGGCACTGCCCCTGGTGGATTCTGAGGGTGGATGTTGGGGGTGAGGATGGATATGGAATGGAGGGTAGAGAGGGGATTCCAGCAAAAGGGTCGCGTTGAGACAAGGCGGTCTGTAACCTATCTGGGAACTGCACTTGACTCAATTTGGCTGGATCACGGCACTGATTGGAGGTGACAGTTGTCAAGAAATAGAGCCAATTGTTTTGCATTTCAAAAATACCTATAACTGTAAGTAATGCCATTCAAACGATAAATAAAGGCTATTGTTCCATGCCGCACATAGACGGGGTTCTAATCACTAGAGTGTACCCTAGGGCTTCACACTGGCAGAAAGCGTAAGAGGCATGAAAAAGTATGGGAAACAAAGCGGTTTCTCTTTCTTTGGTCTGTGTTCATCAAATTAAAACAGGCGTTCAGTGGGAAAGCAAATGGTGATTCAGAAGGTCTGTGTTGGAACATGGCTCCGTCATTTGCCGGTTGTCTCCTGGAGACTCAGCTGAATATTCTTTTTACTAGCTTTAAGTTTGCTTTTGCTACGTCCAAAATCATAGACTATTGCATATTGCATATTCTGAAATCTGATGATAAAAACTACTGGTTGCACAATTGGGCATTTTACAAACTACATTTTCCTTTCAAGATGAGTGAGGCAGGGTCGTGTGGAGGAGTTGGTAAGACGAGGCATGGCATTCATTACCTTCTGCAGAATTTCCCCAGCCCGGCCTCTCACAGGGCATCTCTTCAGTTGGACGAAGGGGCTTCTGCTCTGGACCATGGCCCCCGCTCACCTCACTTGTTCTTCTATGGTACGTCCTTGCTCTCAGCTCCCCTCGGATGCCCAGGACTGTGGCATGGGGGTCAAAGGGGGACTCTGGACTCTGACTGACTAGATTCAGATTCTGCCTCTGCACCCCCAAAATGCAGCCGTGCATGTTCTGCGCTTGCTTCCTCCTTGTCTGAAAGTGGTCCTGATAAGAGTGTGTGTCACATGGAGCCAGTGAAAGGAAAGCAGTAAACAAATGGATCCACATTAAGCACGTGGCCCTGTGGCCTGCACATGATAAACCACAGTAACCACTAATGACTGTGACGATGGTGACTGTTCAGAGCATCAAGTTAAAGAGGCACATTGCAGGTCCTTTGAGGTCCACAGAGAGACCAGAAGTGGCTCTCAGAGCAGACATCAAGGCAGGAATCAAGAAAATGTAAAATTACACATCTAACTCTCATACTGAACAATGCATGGTCACACCTTTTATTTACCTGTTTTTTTAGCTAGTGCACATATATCACTTGATTTGCAGAAAAGAGCAGACGTTTGTTTTTCTGTTCTGTGTCTTCCCTGCCCCACTGTTACTTCCCTGCTGTTTCTTTCCTTAGGGAAGCTTATGACCCTAAGCTCTTAAGAAATATGTGTTTAGTCCTCCCTGACTGCAAAAAGCACAGAAATACATCATGTAGTTGGGCAACAGTTCTCTTAAAAGTGGTTCAAATAAGAAATGCTATGTTATTTATTGAAGGAGAAAGCTTCAGGTTCCAAGAAATATCAGTTTATTTGATGTTACTAAATAAATGAAGCCTTTTCCTGCTGTCATATGTCTTCCTAGGGGATATCATTCTGAAACTTTTTGGAGGTTGAAAATTCATTTTTAAAACATCAAGGATGCCTTACCTAAGCAGATCACGAAGGGGAACCAACCTGATACATCCCAATGTTTTTTCCCAATGATACATCCCAATGTTTTTTATTGAGGTATAACTGACAAAAATTATGTAGATTTTTGAAATACAGTATGTTTTGCTATACATATACATTGTGAAATGATTAGTGCAAGCTAATTAATGTATCGATAACCTCACATAATTTCCATTTTTTTCCTGTGTGTAGTGAGAACACTTAATATCTACCCTCTTAGGATATTTCAAATATATAATACAGCATTGTTAACTATACTCCCTCTCTTAGTCTGTTGTGCGGCTATAACAGAGTCTCACTGACTGGGTAGTTTATGAAGAGCACAGATTTATTCTCACAGTTCTGGAGTCTGGGAAGCCCGAGATCAAGACAGTGGCAGATTTAGGTATCTGGTCAGGGCTCTGTCTCTGCTTCCAAGATGAAGCCTTAAACTATGTGTCCCCCAGAGGGGAGGAATGCTTTGTCCTTACAAGGCAGAAATCGGAAGGGCAAAAAGGGACAAATTCCCTTTGTCAGGCCCTTTACAAGGGCACTGAATGTCATTCACGAGAGTGGAGCCCTCATGACTCAGTCATCTCCCAAAGGCCACACCTCTGAATACCACTGAATTGGGGATTACATTTCAACACACATTTTGGAGAGACAAAACATTCCAACTATAGCAGTCCCCACGCTGTGTGTTGCGTCTCCAGAACTTACACATCGTGCACAACTGAAATTTTGTACTCTCTGACCAACATCTCCCCGTTTCCCCACACCTGGCTCCTGGTAAACACCTTTCTCTCTTTTTCTATGAGATTGAATTTTTGGATTTCACATATGAGATCAAACAGTATTCGTCTTTCCGTGTCTGGCTTATTTCCTTAGCATGATGTCCTCCAGGTTCATCTGTATTGTTGAAAATGGCAGGATTTCCTTCTTTTTAATGATAAATAATATTCTAATATATATATACACATACACACATATACATACACACACATATACATTTTCTTTACCCATTTATCTGTTGAGGGACACTTAGGTTGTTTCCATATCTTGGCTATTATAAATAATGTTGCAGTGAACATGGGAGTGTAGATATCTTTTCCAGATCATGATTTTATTTCCTTTGAATATATACCCAGAAGTGGGATTGCTGGATTGTGTAATAGTTGCATTTTTTAATTTTTAGAGGAGCTTCCATACTGTTTTCCATAATGGCTGCACATTCCAACAACAGTGTACAAGTGTTCCCTTTTCTCTACATCCTTACCAACACTTATTTTCTGTCTGTTTGATATTAACCATTCTTACAAGTACACAGTGATATCTCATTGTGGTTTTTATTTGCACTTACCCATTTACCTGATGATTAATAATGGTGACACCTTTTCATATACCTGTCGGTGATTTGAGTGTCTTCTTTTAAGAAGTATCTATTCAAGTCCTTTTCCCATTTTTAAGATTGGGCTGTTTGGAGTTTGGCTATTCAGTTGTCTGAATTCCTTATATCCTTTGGATGTAACTCCTACTGGATATATGGTTTGCAAATATTTTCTCCCATTCTGTGGTTTGCCTTTTTGGGTGAATTTTTTCCTTTGCGGTGTGGAAGCTTTGTTAGTTTGAAGTAGTCCCATTTGTTTACTTTTGCTTTTGCTTTCTGTGCTTTGAGTGTCCTATCCAAAAAAATCATTGCCAAGGTGAGTATCAAGGAATTTTACTCTGTTTTCTTCAAAAAGTTTTAAGGTTTCTGGTCTTATATTTAAGTCTTTAATCCATTTTCAGTTGATTTTTTTGTATGGTGTAAGATAAGGATCCAATTTTATTGTTTTGCATGTGGTTATCTAGTTTTTGCAAAACCATTTTTTGAAGAGAGTACCTTTTTCGATTTTATATTCGTAGTGCCCTTATCAAATATTAGTTGACTATATATGTGTGGGTGTATTTCTGGGCTCTCTGTTCTTTTCCATTGGTCTATGTATCTGTTTTTTTGCCAGTATCATACTATTTTGATTATAGTAGCTTAGAAATATAATTTGAAATCAGCAAGTATGAGGCCTTCGAGCTATATTTCTCTTGCTTAGTGTTTCTTTAGCTATTTATGGCCTCTTGTAGTTCTATACAAATTTTAGAATCTGATTTTTTTCTATTTCTGTGAAAAACGCCAATAGAATTTTGATAAGGATTGCACTGAATCAATGATTGCTTTAAGCAATATGGACATCTTTACAGAATTAATTCTTCTAATTCATGTACACAGATGTCTTTCCATTTATTTGTGTCTTCAATTTCTTTCATCAAAGTTTTATAGTTTTCAGTGTACAGATCTTTCACTTCCTTGGTTAAAATTATTCCTTGGTTTTTTTTTGGAAGCTGTTGTAAATGGGATTGTTTTAAATTTCTTTTTCAGAAAATTCATTGTTAGTATATAGAAACACAACCTATATTTGTATGTTGATTTTGTATCCCATGAATTTATTGAATTTATTTTTTAGTTGTAACAGATTTTTTGGTGGAATCTTTAGGGTTTTCTATATATCATGCCTTCTGCAGAGATAATTTTACTTCCTCCTTTCTGACTTGGATGCCTTTTATTTCTTTGTCTTGCCTAATTGCTCTGGCTAGGACATCTAGTACTGTGTTGAATAGAAGCATACAGAGTGGGCATTCTAATCTTTTTCCTCATCTTAGAGGAAAAACTTTTAGCTTTTCACTGTTGAGTATGATGGCAGCTGTGGACTTAATATATATGGCCTTTTATTATTTCCTTCTTCAAACATTGGGCTTAGTTTATTTCTTTTTCTAGTTCTTTTAGTTCAAAATGCATGTTATTTAGTTGATAGCATTATTTTTTCTGAATGTTGGCATTTACTAGTAGAAAATGCCCACTAGAACTCCTTTTGTTCCATCCCACAAGTTTTGATATGTGTTTCCATTTTCATTTGTCTCAAGATCTATATCTATTTATCTATCTATCTAGACTTCATGTTTGACCCATTGGTAGTTCAGAATGTGTTGTTTAATTTACACATATTTGTGAATTTTTCAATTTTCCTTTTTGTTAATTTCTAGTATCATATCATTGTGTCTGAAATAGTACAAGATGTTTTTTCAATCTAAATTTGTTAAGACTTGTTTTGTGATCTGACATATGATCTATCTTGGAGAATGTTTAATGTGTGCCAGAGAAGAATGTGTACCTGCTGCTATTGGATAGAATGTTCTGTGTATGGCTGTTAGGTTCATTTGGTCTAGTTTCCATTTATTTGTGTCTTCAATTTCTTTCATCAAAGTTTTATAGGTTTCAGTGTATAGGTCTTTCACCTCCTTAGTTAAAATTATTCCTAAATATTTTTAGTGCAGTTCAAGTACATTGTTTCCTTGTTGATTTTTCTATCTGGATGATCTATGCCTTATTTAAAGTGAGGTATTGAAGTCCTCCACTATTACTGCATTGATGTCTTTTTCTCCCTTGACAATTCTGTTAACATTTACTTTATATCTATCCATCTATCTATATATAGATATAGATATATAAATATATCTATCTATATATAGACATAGCTTTAGATATGTAGTTACTCTAATATGTATCTATTTATAATTTTTATATACTCCTAGTAAATTGACCACGTTATTACTATATATAAACCTTCATTGTCTAATTTTACAGTTTTTGACTTAAAGTAAACTTGTTCAATATAAATATGGCTAACTGTGCCCTCTTTGTGTTTCCATTTGCATGGAATATCTTTTTCTATCACTTCATTCTCAGTCCGTGTATCCTTAAAGCTATAATGAGTCTCTCATAGGCAACATATAATTTGGTCTTGGTTTTATCCTTTTGTTCACTGTATCTTTTGATTAGAGGATTTTGTCTATTTATATTTAAAGAAATTATTGGTAGGTAAGGACACACTCTTGTTGTTTGTTAATTGTTCTCTGGCTGGTATTTAGATTATTTGTTCTATTCTTCTATTGCTGTTTTCCTTTTGATTTGATTATTTTCTGTGTTGGTATGCTTTGATTCAATTCTCTTTGTATTTTTGTGTATCAGCTATAAGTTTTTAATATGTGGTTACCATTAGGCTACATAAAATATCTCATGGTTATAAAAGTCTATTTCAAGCTAAAAACAACTTTGATCACATACAAAAAATCTACATTTTACTTGTACTCATCTCACTTTATGTTTCTGATGTCCTAATTTACAGCTTTTTATATTATGTATCTATTATCAAATTATTATTGCTATAGATATTTTTGATACTTTTATCTTTAACATACCACCATTAAAATATTAGAGTATTCTGAATTTGGCTGTATAATTAACCTTACTGAGTTTTATAATTTCAAATGTTTTCATGGTACTAATTGGCATTCTTTCATTTTGTCTTGAAGAACTCCATTTAGCATTCTTTGTAAGGCAGGTGTAGTGGTGATGAGTTACCTCAGCTTTTGTTTGGGAAATTCTTCATCTCTGCTTCATTTCTGAAGAGAAGTATTGCTGGGTAAAGTATCCTAGTTTGCCAGGGTTTTTTTCAGAACTTTAAATATGTCATCTCACTTTTTCCCAGTCCTTAAGATTTCTGTTGAGAAATCTTCTGATAGTCTTGTGGAGATTCCCTTGTATGTAATAAGCCTTTTTTTCTTTTGCTACTTTCAAACTATGTCTGTGATCTTTGACAATTTGATTATTGTGTCTCTCAATGAAAATTCTTTGGTTAAAGTTGTTTGGGAACTTTTGAGCTTGATATATCTCAATGTTCATCTCTTTCACCAGATTCGAAAAGGTTTCAGCCATTATTTCTTTAAACAAGCATTTTGCCCTTTTCTCTACTCTGTTTCTTCTTCTTCTCCTCCTCCTCCTCCTTCTCCTTCTTCTTCTTCTTCTTCTTCCTCTTCTTCCTCTTCCTCTTCCTCCTCTTCCTCTTCCTCCTCTTCCTCTTCTTGCTCTTCCTCTTCCTCCTCCTCTTCATCTTCCTCTTCTTCCTCTTCCTCCTCTTCCTCTTCCTCTTCTTCCTCCTCCTCTTCCTCTTCCTCCTCTTCCTCTTCCTCCTCTTCCTCTTCCTCCTCTTCCTCTTCCTCTTCTTCCTCTTCCTCCTCCTCTTCCTCTTCCTCTTCTTCCTCTTCCTCTTCTTCTTCCTCTTCTTCCTCTTCCTCCTCTTCCTCTTCCTCTTCTTCCTCTTCCACTTCCTCTTCTTCCTCTTCTTCTTCCTATTCCTCCTCCTCTTCCTCTTCTTCCTCTTTCTCCTCTTTCTCTTCTTTGTCTTCTTCCTCTTCTTCTTCATCTTCTTTTCTTCGTAAATTATATATAATGCAAAAGTTAGCTCTCTTGAAAATGTTCCATAAACCCTGTAGGCTTTCTTTCTTTCCATTGTTTTTTCTTTTATTTCTTTTGACTGATTAAGTTCAGATAACCTGTTTCTAAGTTCACAGATTCTTGTCTGCTTGATCAAGTCTGCTTTTGACACTCTCTATTGCAATTTTCATTTCATTTGTTGTATTTTTATGCTCTGGTATTTCTGTCTGATTTTTTAAAAATTATTCCTCTCTTTTGAGCCTCTTTTTGTTCATGTATTGATTTTCTGTTTTCATTGAGTTGTCTTTGTTCACTTTTAGCTCACTGAGTTTCCTTTAACAATTATTTTGAATTCTGTCTCAGGCAAGTTGTAGATCTTCTTTTAGGGCAATTATGGGAATTTAATTGTTTTCTTTTATGTTTCTTAAAGTCTTGCCTTGTTGCCTTTTCATTTGAAGAAGCAATCACCTTTTCCAGTCTTTACTGACTGTCTTTGTGAGAGAAATGCCTTCCCCAGTCAGCCAGGTTATGCATTATGAGGCTGTCTAAGAGCTTTTTATAGGTATGTCTACTCTGTACCTCTTGGTCATTCTTGGTGGGGGGAGAGAGATTCTTCAAATTGTTTGCCTTTTCTAAATCCCACAAAACCAAGCCAGGTGCTGAGAGCTCCCCATTTGTCTTTCCTAGAACATTGCCCTGAAATGCTCAAGTGTGTGTTCCTGTTTTTAATCCCACAAAGTTGTGTTGGTTGTTTGAATGAGACACATGCACTTACCCTATGTGAGGGTACTCTTGGAATACCTGCTTGGGAGGAAGGGAAGATGAGGCATGCTGGGTGCTTGAGATGCCTATGGGCCAGTTGTGAGGAGTCTACTCATGAGTAGGCTTCCTGGTGGAGTTCTCAGGGTGGTTACTAGAGTCCATAGCTTCCCTTCCCTGTTCCCAGCCTCTCCCAACCAATCAGCTGTGCTGATCACCTTAGTAATCTGGATTAGGTAAGAAAGAAGTGGGCCATGGGCAGCATCCTGCATGGGTGGGGAGCAGGCACTCACTCGTGATACTGACTTCATTGAAGGGTATGAAAAAAAGCCAATGGAAAAGTGCCTGTTAGAGGCACAACAGAGATTTTCTCTCAGTCAAGATTTGGCTTCACATGTCATTGTATATATTCCTATGTGTTTTTACCAAATGCCCATTACTATGTGTTTTCTTTCTTTCAGGATGAGCCAAGCTCTGGGATGGATCCCTGCTCTAAGCGGTACCTGTGGCAAACAATAGTGAAGGAGGTTCAGGAAGGCTGTGCTGCAGTGCTGACCTCACACAGGTGAGCTAAACCACCTCTTGTGGCTATTTTCTCAGCAAGATGGAGTAGCAGTCAAAAGTTAAGGAGTGCAATCAGGGCTAGGCACCATTCTACACACAGACATTCCTTCATATTTATGTTATAATGGTGATACTGTTTTTAGTCCACATTGTATAGATTGGAAGACTGAAGCAGAGAGAGAGATTAAGTAACATAAACAAAATTACGTAGCAAGCAAGTAGCAAAGCTAGAATTTGAACCTACTAGTCTGTCCAAAGGCCATACCCTTGCCTAGTGTATTGCTACTGCTCAAGGGTGAGTGCTGGACTTCCTCACTCAGGTCTTCCTAAGGGATCTTTCAGGTCCTTTCTACCTAAGGCTCTTAACCAAGCAGGTAGAATTAGTTTGAACTAAAAACTTAACAGGTTCCTGAAATCTGGTCTAATAGAATTAAATTAATTTTGTAATTAGATTTCAAAACCATTGGTTTATTTTTAAATTTACAATACATTGTAATAGGCCACACAAGCATACAAATATAGATTTCATAAAAATGCTTATGGAAAATGAGTAATATGATTTGTCTAATAAAAATCTTGATTGTATAATGGAGATCATGCTTTCAAGTTTAGACTTGTTCTTTCCCTATGCTTAAGTAAAATAGACTGTAAATATACTTTCGAAAACTTCCAAGGACCTGGGATTTTAACCTCCTTGCAAGCTAACAAATTTAGCTTTTCATAGTTTCATGGATGCTGACAGAGGACACAAGAGTTCTGGGTCAGAGATGAAAGACTTTATTACTCACAGCAAAAGCAGTAGCAAGAGTGTCAGCGGGTCTGATTGGTTCCCTGAGCCCCAGTCCCCATAGGAGTAACACAGGTGGGTGTAGACAGATTCCTTCACACACAGGAGAGGAGCCCCAAACCTAGTGAACCTTCCACTTTATAGCACTGGTAAACAAGCCAGCTCTTTGGGAAGAGATGTCACCTCTTCCTCCAAGGTTGTTCACTGCCAACACAACTTTGAGAAATGGCCCAGGTAAAGTGCAGTCAGGGCCTTGCATTCTGGAAATTCATGGCAAGACTTGTAGGAACACGAAGTCTAATTGCTGGGGCTGTGTTTGTCACTTTAAGAAGCTGCAGACCAGTTTTGCAAAATGGCTTTATCATTTTATATTCCCAGAAATGATAAGGCTTCTAGTTATTCCACACCCTTGTCCACACTGTCTTTTTCATAATAGCCATCGTAGTGAAGTGGGACTTCAATTCACATTTTCATAATGACTGATGGTATTGAGTTTTTTCATGTGCTTATTGGCTGTTTGTATTTATTCTTTAGTGAAATTTCTATTCAAATATTTTCCTAATTTAAAAAAAAAGATTTTATATTTATTTTAGAAGTTTGGGTTCACAGCAATATTGAGAGGAAAGTGCAAAGACTTTCCATGTCCCCCGCAACCTCTACCCATACATACCCTCCCCCATTATCGACGTTCTTTACCAGAGTGGTAAATTTATTAAATTTACACACTTGACACATCATTACTACCCAGAATACTTGATTGATTTTATTAGGGTTTACCGTTGATGTTGGACATTTTATGGATTTGGACAAATATATAATAAGTATCCATCATTATGTAATCATACAGAATAGCTTTACTGCCCTAAAAATTCTGTGTTCCACCTGATTATCCCTCCCTGCCATCTCACCCCTAGCAAAAACTTTTCTTTTTACTATTTTCATGGCTTTACCTTTTCCAAAATGCTGTATCATTGGAATCGTATACTATGTAACCCTCTAAGATTGGCTTCTTTTCACCTGGTTTCCTCCACATCTTCTTATGACTTGATATCTTACTTCTTTTTAGTGCTGAATAATAATCCATTATCTGGATGTACCACAGTTTATTTATACACTTACCTACTGAGGAATATCTTGGTTGCTTCCAAGTTTTGAAAATTTTGAATAAAGCTGTTTAAATATTCGAGTGCAGATTTTTATGTGGACATGTTTTCAGCTCCTTTGGGTAAAACCAATGAGTGTGATTGCTGGACTGGATAGTAAGAGTATGTTGAGTTTTTTAAGAATTCCCCCATTTTTTAATTGTATGTTTTTATCTACTTATTTTTGAATCGTAAGAGTTCTTTTTATATACTTAATATTCTTATATTCTGGATACGAGTCCCTTGTTGAATATATGGTTTGCCAATATTTTCTTTCATTCTATGACCATCTTTCCATTTTATTAATGGTGTCTTTAGAAATGCAAACATTTTAAATTTTGATTATGTCTATTTTGTCATTTTTTAATATGGTTTGTGTTTTTGGTATCGCATCTAAGAACTTAAATCAAGTCATAAAGATTTCCTCCCATGGTTTCTTCTAAAAATTTTGGAATTTTAGCTCTGATATTTAAGTCTTTTACCCATTTTGAGGTAAATTTTGTGTATAATTTGAGAAAATAGTCTAAATTCACTTTTATACATATGGATATCCAGTTGTTTCAGCACTACTTCTGGAAAAAAGTTGTTTCCTCATTGAATTGTCGTGATACTATTGTAGAAATCAGTTGAACATAATTGCATGGATTTATTTCTAGACCCCCAATTATTATGCATTGATGGATATGTCTGTCCTCTTGGATATGTCTATCCTATTCATTGAGGATATGTCTATCCTCTCACCAATATAGTATTGTCTTGATTATGGTTATATATGCAGATTTCATAAGTCATGTGGTCTCTACTGCAACTATTCAACTCTGCTGTTGCAGTGGGAAAGCTACCACAGGCATTAGGTAAATGATTAGGTATGGTTATATTCCAACAAAACTTTTTTATCTCCCCCCCCCCAAAAAAAAAGTGACAGACTAGATTTGGCCAATGGGCTTTAGTTTTCTATTCCTGCCTTAGCATGTGCCCTAACCTAGAGAAGTGTCCATGAGTGCCAGCAAGGAGTACATGTTCTGTACTACTTGGGTGGAACATTGTGTATAATGGCAAGTTAGGTCAAGAGTGTTAAGTATTCTATATTCTTGTAGATTTTTGACTGGATGTTCTATCAATTATTGAAAATAAGATATTGAAATATTCAAACATTACTGTTAAATTTTCTTTTGTTCCTTTGAATTGTGCAGTTTTGTTTCATGTATTTTGAGTCTGTGTAGTTAGGTGAATATGCATTTTTAATTGCTATCCTCCTCATATTTTGATCTTATTATTATTATGACATGTCCCTCTTTGTCACTAGTAGTATGTTTTGTCTTAAAGTCAATTTACCTGATTATATAACCACTGCCTTTGTCTTTTTCTTAGTGTATGTATGGTATATATTTTTTTATATCCCTTACTTTCAAACAGTTCATGTCTTTGAATAGAAGGAATGTTTCCTGTAGTTGACATATAGTTGGGTCTTGATTTTTTTAATCCAGTCTGACAATCTCTGCCTTTTAGTGGTGTGTTTAGACCATTCTACATTTAATATAATTATTACTAATGCTTAAGTTATACTGACTATTTTACTATTTGTTTTTGATATGTCTCTTATGTTTTTCCTATCTCTGTTTCTATTTGACAGCCTTTTATATTTTAAATAAACAATTTAAAAGGTTCTGTTTTTGCTATTTTAACTACACATTTTTTGAGATATTTTCTTAGTGGTTGGTCTAGGGATTACCGTATGCATCTTAATTTATCAAATTAATGATAACTTAATTTTAGTAAAGTACTATAACTTTGCCCTAATATGGCTCCATTTCCTCTCTCCTTTTTTGTACTATTATTACCATATGTATTATATTTTATATGCTATAAGTTCAATACAACATGTTATAATCACTTTGTACAATCTTAACTCTTTTGAAGAAGAAAATATAGGAGAAAAATATATCTGCAGAGTGTTATATTAATAGAATCACACATACAATTCCATTTCTGATGTTCATTTGTCCATGTCGAAAATTCAAGAAAATTTTGGCCGTTATTTACTCAAATATTTTTTTTTTTTAGCTTGTTCTGTATGTCTCTCCTTTTGGTTCTTTCATTACATGTATGTTGAAACTCTGACATTAGTGCACAAATCTCTGAATTCATGCTTATTTCTTTTCAATCTTGTCTTTCTCTCTTTTTGTATTGGATATTCTTATTGATTTATGTTCAAGTTTGCTGACTCTTCTGCCACCTTGAATCTGATGGTGACCCCTCTAGTGAATTTTCATTTCATTTATTGTACTTTTTACTGAAAGATGTCTTTCTTTGCTTTATAACTTTCATATTCTTCTTCAGAATCTATGTTGATTTTTGTTTTCATATTTTCCCTTAATTATTTAAAGATGCTTTCCTTTAATTCTTTAAACATATTATAAATATATTCTTTGAACATATTTATGATAGCTGCATTGAATTTTTTCCGCTAAATCTAGAATTGAGAAACGCTTAGAAACAATTTCTATTGACTGCTTTTTATCCTTGATTATGGATCACACTTTCTTGTTTCTTTGTATGTCTTATAATTTTTTATTGAAAACTTGACATATTAGATACTTGTTTCTCTTTTTTAATGTTTATTTGTTCATTTTGTGTTTGCCTGGAATAAATCCATGAAAAGTCTTTCCCTTGCCATGTGAGTGGCTACTGATGACTCTGCTCAGTTTGGTTTTAAAAATTTGTTTCCATGTTTTTAAGCCTGGCTGCATAGAAGTTGCCCCTGTTTTTATGTAGGCAAGTTGCCAGCCAGCGACTGGGCAGAGGTTATGCTCAGCCACCTCAGGCCAACAAGATTTTTGTCTTCTGATGGAACTGTGTGTGGATAGTGGAGAACATTCAAAGTTCAGGCCATTTTCAGGTTGGCCTGGTTTTACTGGGGGCATTTTGTGTCTCTCCTATGCACCTGTGGATAGCCTCTGGGCTGACAAGGAATGTGCAGCTGGCCTGGCCTTCTCCAGTCTCTACTGCCCATACTTGCAGCCTCAGTTGGCTATGTATGTGCCATGACCACGAAATTTCAGTCTAGTAGAAGCCACCTCTGGCCATATACTGGAACGTTGGCCTTTCCTGTTTGCTTGGCTCCACAATAGTCATGCGTATCAACAATGTCACTGGGCCTGGACCTTGCCCAGTGGCGCACCCCTTCAGCTGTGGCAGAGAAGCTGCCAGAGCTCATGCCTGCCTTGTCTTGCTAGTGACTGTGTGTTGGTTAAGCCGGGGAGTGACAGGAGTAGCCCATGGCTGGAAGGCCACAGATTGCTGTTCTTCTTATCCTGAGCTTAGCGGTTTGTTAGCTGTAAGTGCTTCCTAGATTGCTGTATGCATTTGGTTAATTCTCAGAGTTCATAAATGGGTGTTCTTGTTAATTTTGTCCAGATTTATGGTTGCTTTTGAGGGAAAGAATTTGCCAATTTCTTTACTTTACCATAGCCAGAAATCCTACTCGATTCTTTTATTTTTGCTTTTAGTTTTTTGTCTCTCTTCTGTTTCACTTCAGGAAATAAAATTTTACATTGAAATGAATTAAATTTGATGAATCTACTTTATCATAATGTGTATATGATTTTGCTTAAAATGATGATTTTGCTTTGCCAATTCTGGAAACTCCCTCCATTCCTGTGTTTATTTTGCTGTCATTTGCTTGCTGTCATGGGGACATCAGTCTGCATGTTCATGCAGAGGTCCTAAGGTTGGGTAAAATGGTGTCACAATAAAAATTGTTTTTATTTCTCATATAATGTATAATTATTTCAGACTGTTCTCAGAAAGACCACATACCACTGTAATTTCTCTTTTATATCTTACTATGCATTTGGTTTCACATTGAAGATATATATTCATTTCCATAAATCTTTCCATATTCATGCAATGCAAAGATTTAAATTACTCACTGTTAAAGAAGAGTAGGGCAGCTGATGATTGATTCTGTGATTCTAAAACGGCAGCATTTAGTTGATAAGAAGTCTCTAAATCGGACAGTTTCCTCTTAACTTTGAGTTCAAATGTCATTGCTTCTTCTGTTCCTTACCCTGAGGATCTCGGTAAAGTATGCGGCAGGAAGCTGAGGGTGAGAACCTGATACCACTTTACTTACTAAGAGGAATTTAAATCAGTCCTAACAAGAATGACTAGCCCTGCTCCTTCCCTGCACATCAAACATGATACATGAATCCTGGCGTAAGTCCTTGAATGCCTGCATCACCCAGCCATGTTTATGTACCAATCAGATTAACCTCCAATAAAGGAAATTTGGCCTTCATTTTTTGAGTGACTGGCCAGTGACTGCTTTCATTGCGTAATTTCTGACTTTGTATATTTTTCTTGATGTGGAAGATTGTCAAAATATCTGTCTCTGAACTTCAGGCTGAGATTTTGTGGTATTCCACATATTTTGAACATATTTCTTGGGTAGCTGTTAACAATTCAGTTGAAACTACCAAGTCATTTATTCTGAGGCCTTAATTCGTATATATTGGTTGTTATTTGGACTTGCGCTTGTCTGAAATAATACTTAAGGAAGTAATATGGAGGTGACTTTGTAGTCTCCCTCTTTAATTAGAGTACCTACCATGCACTCATGAAAATGATAAGACTTTTAAATTGAAATTAATTAAAGAAACATAGAGAAAAATATGTTTACACAGAAAAATACGTAAAGCATCTTTGGAATGTTTATAGCATGTATTCCTAAGACTTCATGTTAAGCTACGAAGGAGCGTCAACTTACAGTGGCTCAGACAAGACATATTTTTTTCTCTCACTTACCAATTCATCTTTCTGGGCTGTGCTCCATCAGGCTGACCAAGGCCTCAGGTTCTTTCCACCACGCCATCATCACAGTTGTCATGGTTGACACTGGCTCATCAGCGGTATGTCTATACCCCAGCTCAAGGAACATGGGAAAAAACAAAATCTGGGTCAAGGGGCTTGCCGTATTTCAACATGACCCAGAAATTGTACCTTCTATTGGCCTGAACTTGTTGCATGCCCACATCTACCCACAAGAAAGGCTGAGAAATATAATCTTGGTCTGAATATACATTAACCCAACTAGCAGAATGCTTTATGACTGTTCCCCAATAAAATAAGACATGAGTCTTGTATAGAATTTGGATAATACAAAATTATAAAAGGAGGAAAGAAAATACACCATGAATTTCATTTTTCAGTCATTGATAGGAATACTTTTTTGTGTGCTCGTTTTCTTCCTGAGAAATTATTTCATATACCTGCACAATTCTCCTGATATGCACTGTGATTTTACCACTGCTGTACCATGACCTGTGTCCCATGCACTTAGTTGACTTTAGAGGACCTCATTTTAGTGGCTGACTACCACATGGATGCGTTCTCATTTGTATGAGTATTACATTATCCTACTGTGAAACATTTATGTTTACCTGTTTCTAGATGTTTACTATTATAAGTTCTTATATATATTCATATGTGCTATGGTTCCTAGACTAAGTTCCTAAAAAAGTAATTAGTACCAAATTGATCTTGAAAAAGTGACACCAATTTTTACTCTGAGTAGCAATATATGAGATGACTTATTTAGAATTATTGAGAAAATGTCTTTAGCTCTCTGGGTATTTTTTTTTTTTCATCTGAGAACTCATTTTTATAGAAATGAGGATGGGGAAGAAAGCACATTTTTCTCTGCAATATCCAAAATCATACATGAGGGATGCCTTTCTGGCTGGAAAATAGTTTTAAAACCAATTGATTTGATGTTTAGGTTATAATTTGTTGGTATGTTTATTAACCATGAACAGTTCTTTTAATAGTCTCTACATGTTATTTGCCCTTTTTCTTATATTGTTTTGTTTCTAAATTAATATATATGAGTTATTTATAGTAAGAATATCAACCCCTACTCATTACGTTTGTTGCAAAGTTTTAAAATGTTAGTTTGCTGTGCTTTGACACACTTATTAGAAGTGTGTAGTTTTGCCTTGTCACGTGTGTCCAATGTCCTCCTCATAGTTCCTTCCATTGCGGTTACGCTTGGAAAGCACGTTCCCATCCTCACATCACTTATGTATTTAAGCTATTCATGTCTTATGTGGGGCTTTCTTATCTCGTTCTAATGCCATCTGCCTTATAATTCTTTCATGTATTACCTAAATTTAATTATTTTTGCTGTATAATAAATATTAATGTTTTCTGGAGCAAGTGTCTCCTGACTCCTCTTTCAATATTTTTCTTTCTCTCAGTAAGTGATTTTAAAGATATACCTTATAATTATTTCAAGTTTTTCTCCTGGGCGTGATAAATTTAAACTTAAAATTTTTATTGGTATTGTACTAACTATATCCTTGTTACAATTTATATTTTATATAATTATACTGCGATTATACATTACAAATCTTTATAACATATTTTGAATTGAAATAATATTAAATTATATTATAATTTAAATTATAACTATACATTAAAATGTTTACAGTATTATATTTCATATTTTATACTATATTAAAATACAACATATTTACATTTTATATATATTTTATAATTACAGTAACAATATTTTATTTTACATTTACTCTGACATTATATTAATATTATTTTATATTTCAGTAGTTTTTATAACAATTTTCTTATTTCAAAAATGTCCATTCTTTTCTTTTTTTTCATACTGCCTTACATTGAGTTGACATTTCATTTGTGCCCGTTGGTAAAGCTTTCTTATTTCTTCTTATAGAACATTCACATTATTTTGTTAAGATCATTCTTATTTATTTTGTATTTTTGTATAATAGTATTGCTAAATGAGTGTCTCCCATATATTTTATAAATCGTCCTCCTGATACATGGAACAGCTAATTTTTTTGCTAACTGTGTAATTGACTACCTAAATAAAATCCTCTCAATTTTAAAAGATTTTAATTTGGCTGAAATATCTATGTAAAAAATTAAATAATTTGCCCTATTGGCATTTTTGCTGACTTTTATTTTAAAAGTTGGATTCAAGCTTCATGTCTTCAAGATATGGCTCATTTGTATATTTCTTTTTCTTTCCTCCCAGCATGGAAGAGTGTGAGGCTCTTTGCACAAGACTGGCCATAATGGTCAATGGCAGCTTTAAGTGCCTTGGTTCTCCTCAGCACATTAAAAATAGGTATGTTGAATTTCTCTTTTTGCTTAAATATTTGCTATAAAATCAGTAGCATGATGCATTGTTCTGACTGGAGATGCCTTAGAGCCAGTGTGGTCCAGTTACCTCCTGGCACAAACCAGGAGGTGAAGGCACTGCCAGGCTAGGGGGTTTGTTTAAAGTACAGTGGGGAGTAAGGCAAAGACACGGCCGCTCCCAGAGTCCAGTGTTTCCCCTGCAACGTTTTGCTTTTTCTTCCCAGGAGGACACTGTACCTCATTGTAGTAACATTGGTAGGGGAGAGAATATGATTGCAGAGTCAAGAGGAAGACAGGACAAGAAATGTCCTCATTATACACAAAATGCCTTATAAAAAGGTTGTACCGACATGTCCCTCATCCACAGTGAATCGGAGTTCTGTTTTATCCCACCAGACACTATACTTTTAAAAAGATCTCTGTCAATTTAAGAGGGCAAAAGAGGGTTGTGGGTTTTTTTCATTTGCACTCATGAAAGACTAGAATTTTTTTTTCCTGTGCTCATTAATTCCATAGATTTCTCTTGGTTAATTATCTCTTTGTGTCTTTTTTCCATTTACTTTTTGGAATCTTAATTTTTTTAATCAATTTATATGAATACTTTTATGTCTTGGTATAACTTTTTTTACTTAGAGTTTCCTAAATGATTTTCTTTTAATTTGTTGTGTAACCTGTTACTTTTTATAGAGAGTAATTTATTAATTTATGTTGATAAATCTCTTTTCATTTTCATTTATTCAAGGTTTTTAAGATTAGAATTATCAAGCAGAAATTTGGTCAATTGTCTCATATACAGTTTAGATATTCTTGTTTTATGAAGAAAATAGCTAATGCTCTGAATTGAGATCACATATTAGGAGGTGAACGTTAGTTTTCCAGTCAATGCCGGCCTTGGGTGCTGCTGGGGTTCCAGGACCGTCAGCCTCACTGTTGCTCGCTGCATAGGGTCAATTGCTTGTCAAATGCACCTGCTGAAAACTATTCTAAGTATATACTCTGCTCACCTTTAATAAGTATCATGAAAAGAAAAATAATATTTCATGCTCTCTAACCTTTATGAATGCCTACATCAAGTTTTATAGCCCGTCCCTGATTGTTGGGAGATTCATGTGTGATTTGTGTTTATTAAAGTTGGCACGGAGGCCAGCGGATGGCGCGTGTGAGAGAGCTTTTCCTCCAGCCACTTCCGCCCACACTGGACAGTCTGCCCACCTCTGAGCCGGGGCTCTGACAGGGTGATATGCGGCTGGATAGGAACTATAGAACTCTATTACGCAATAGAAAGCTCTATGGGTACTTCACTGAAACAGTGAACTTAATACAAATTTTGAAATAATTTGTAAAGTTTGTATTCTTCTACAACAAATAAATCTATAATAAGTAAACATATGACTATGTATGTTTCTATAATATTGAGATAAAGAGGAAAGGATCTGTCTTGAAATAGGTGGTGACATCAATTAGAGTTTTCTTAATCTTGGGCGTCCACACACCAGTGCCCGTTTCCCTCCCTGTGACCTGGTGGCGTTGACACGGATGAGAGACCTGCAACAGAGCCCTCCCCTTCTCCTTCCCCTTCTTTCCCTGGGCACTCACCGTGTGCCCGTGGTCCTTAAGCTCTCTTGTCCCGGGGGCATCAGAGCACACGGAAAAGGGACTTTCGCCTCAGACATTATTGTCCTACACTCACATGTGACCATCTTGATACAAGGGCAGAAAGGAGAGTACCTCCCAGGTGTCCTGATGATGTTGCCATAGGATGTAACCCTGAGTGGTGACTCTGGATGTTCAGTGTGGACTGATTTGGGGGGGAGGGCCCTGCGTGCCGGGCACCCGCTGAGCTCCTGAAGATGGTGACACGGAGCATAGCTTGACCCTGGTTTCTCCAGTGTGCACACAATCTCTCTGCTCCTGTCTCCATAGCTGCCACTGGGGTCCTTGTAAGCACTAAACAAGGTGATAGCACTTAGGAGAAGATCTAGCACAGGCCACAGTTTAATGTTTGCTGCCATTATTAGCACATGTGATCTGAACAAAAACAACTTCTCACCCTAGTGCACCTCCCTAGTGCTTTGCAGGGGCACGGGGAGCCGGGAGGGAGCGGGTCGGGGAGGACGCTGGGCAGTGAGGGGGCTGGGGAAGCAGCCCTGTGAGAGGGGGACAGCCAGAGCTGACCTGTGGCGGTGCGTGTTAACAAGCCATGAGCTTGAAGGGGAGTGTGCTGAGGGCGCTGGGCACCGCAGGTGGCACTGTCTGTCCTTACCACGCTCGGTGGGCGGTTTCCTCCATCCCTTGCACACAGTGCCTGACTCTGTTGTGGTTCTGTTCCCTCCTGCCGTGCTCATTTGACTTCCTTTGCTGGGCCCTAGGTGTAGCCAAAGGTGCTCCACCGTCCCCCAAAGACACTGAATCCCATTCTAGTGCTCCTATCTGCGCGTGACGTCCCCGACATCCTGCTGCTAGTCCACCCCTGCCTCCTTCCTAGCCCACCGCTTTAAAACACGTACTGCATTCCTAGGAAATTTGAGATACTGTAAGGCTGAAGGATCAGGAAATAGCTGCCATTAAAAGGACAGTTTGTAACAGTCCCCAAGAGTAGGGGCAGGACAGACAGGGCTGCATGGGGAGGCACCTGGTGCTCGTCTAGAGGCAGAGGGAATAGGAGGTAACACAAGCAAGAACCTTTATTGTGGTTCCCATGGGAGGAAACAGGTGAGGCGGGGCAAGCGGGCCAGTGTTGGCCACTTGGAATAATTTCAGGGCTCTGAGGCTTGTCCCTAGTTGTCCAGTACCTATGTGGGGTGATGAGGGCAGGTAGATAGTGGCCCTCCATGTGAGCACCCCATAGAGGAGGCGCTTGGCATGTGGGCTCTGGGTTGACTGATTTGTATTTGAACAAGGCATTTGTGGGCAAGTTGTTTACCAACTTTAGGAACTGGCTTGCTCTGGGACGGGCAGTCTCACCAGAGTCAGCAGGGCTCCGTATTTTCAAAGCATCAGATTACAGCAATAAAAGATATGGTTAATATACCCCCTGCCCAGGACTCACTGAGGCTGAGTGGGGCCATGGGTGTGGGGCCCATCATGTTCCCCTCACGTTCCCCTGCTGGAGGAAGCCAGACGCGCCCACGTTGCAGAGGAAGGCAGGGACCTGGCCTTGCTGAGGGTCCTGAGGCCCCCTCCTCTTCCCTGGGGTAGAGTTGTGTTCCTTCTGGCAATCTTTCCAATAGTGGAAATTATCTTCAGTGTAATTTTCTACATCATGAATTTCCAAACCCTTTGAGGTTACAGAGTTGTTGTATTAAAAAATAAGTTCCTGGACCTCTGATCTGCAAATAACCTGAGCTCTGTGTGACTAGATTGTACTAGTCATCCATGGTGAAGGGCCTATGGGAAAAATTAATGCGGTAGATAACTACCTGGTTTGAGTGTGTCCACTGAAATCAAGTTGTTATTTTCACTCTGATGTTAGTTTTTACCTAAGTTATAATTTAGAAAAAAATCAATCAATATTAGAGCTTTTGCTGGCAAAAGGTTTGCTTCTGACATTTAATATTTTAATATTTCTTTACCAAACATTTATTGAGGCTCAGCAAGGCAATACAGAGGTTGGTCCAATGTAGGTCTTTCCCACTTTGGTGCCCATAATTGCATAGAATGAGACCCGCACACACCAGGTGACCTCGTAAGGCCTGATAGGGCACAGATCATAGAAAAGGCAGCACCTGGCATCCTGCAGAGGAGGTTACCTTTTTGGTTTGAGGGAATAGGAAAGTCTCTTAGACCTAGAAGTACAGGTAAAATTTGTTTGAAAACGTTTTTAATTCTAGACTTCATTTAGTAATAATATATCATTACAGAATCAGAATTCGAGAGGAAGTAAAGGGACAAACATATCAGTCAAAGCAAAGTTTAGATTTCAACCTTGAAATTAAAGGAAGTCATCAGGCTATGTAAAATCAGAGTGGTTATTTTCAATATTCCATGAGCAACTTTAGGTTCTGTGATCCTAACTCGAGTTTCTCCAACTCAGATAATTCGGCAGATAATTCGGGTTGTGGGAGGTTGTCCCATGTATGTTTAGCAGGATGGTTAGCAGCACCCCTGGTCTTTGTGGCACTCCCACCCCAATCGTGACAACTAAAAATGTTTCCAGACATTGGTAAATGTCTCTTGGGGAGAGAAATTGTCATGGTTGAGAACCACTGTCTTATCTAGTACTTTTTTCCATGTCCTCAGGGAGTTTATATCTAGATGGGGTATCTAGTTATAAGAATAGGAACTTAGATTTGTAAAGCAGATTGGGCAGTGGCACCTGCCCTTTCTGTGGCTGGATCTCCTGAAACGTGGCCTGCTCAGTGGCTAACAGGAGGTGGGCCTAGGAAATACGAGCATGTCAGGAAATGAGCTCAAGGGTGGAGGGTGCTGTGCATGGGATATTGTTTTCCCACAGGTGGACCCTCTGGGCCCTGCAGTGGCCTCATTGCGCACGAGCTCCAGGGCCCACATGGGAAGAGTGGCCTCCTCCCCTTTCAGCCTTAGTCCTGCTCCAGTCTGGGATTTCAGAAGTTGTATCTGAGAGCCAAAGACCCAATGGAACTGGGGACTCTGCAGGTTACGGTCACTCAAATGTTCTTCGTGCTCCTCTGAACACATTCCTCCATCTCACCTTGGGGGGTTTTCTCACGTGCAGACCTTGCTTGGAACACGGCCCTCCACTGACTGCACACCCAGGCCATTCTTCCTTTCTCCTTGAGATGGCTCTGGCCTCTCCAGTGCTTGGTGTTTTCTTCCTTTTGCTCATGTTTCTCCTCATAGTAATAACCTTTTTCTTTTTGATGTAAATCTGCATCTTGTCTGCCAAAAGATCTGTTTGTACAGTGTTTAATTTTCACAAAACTTCCTCGCTCCAATTTGATGTTATACTCCTGGACAGCACAGGCTTGGTCTTTTATCAGTCCCAGCATTGCTGTGTGCTCAGGCAACCACATGATTTCAGAGGTAAAATCTGAGGGCAATCACACCGGTTCTGGAGGCCGTGGCCTGCAGAAACTCAGGAGAACCACACCAAAGAGGACATACTATTGACTAAATTGATGTCTTACATTATTCTCAAGTTCTAGGTCTTCTTGTTATAGTTTCTTTAAGTATATTTTGTGATACTCCTAAGTAAACAATGCTTTTAACTTTAGAGGTGGTATTTTGATATATTTTATTGCTACATAATAATTATATATGTTATGAGGTGCATATATTTTGATACATGCATACAATGTGTAATGACCAAATCATCAGGTTTTTTGGATACCCATCACCTAAAACATTTATCATTTCTTTGTGCTGGGGACATTCTAAATCTTTTCTAGGTATTTTATACAATAAATTTTTGTTAAGTATAGTCACCCTACTGTACTATAAATACTAAAACTCATTCCTTCTAACTGTATTTTTATATCCATTAACCAACCTTTTCTCCCTACCTTTTCCAGCCTTTGGTAACCACCATCCTACTTTACTCCATGGGAGATCAACTTTTTTTGCTCCTACATGTGAATGAGAACAAGTAATATTTGTCTTTCTGTGAACAAAAAATAATAGATGCCAGTGAGGATGCAGAGAAAGGGGAACACTAGTACACTGTTGGTGGGAATGCAAATAAGCACAGTCACTATGGAAAATAGTATGGAGGTTCCTTAGAAAGCTAAAAATAGAACTACCCTGTGACCCAGCAGTCCCAGAGCTGGGTGTACATCCAACTGAAATGAAATCGGTGTATAGAAGAGACACCTGCACCTCCATGCTCACTGCAGCACTGTTCACAGCAGCCAAGACACGGGATCAGCCAGCGGGTGTCCACCAGCGGGTGAATGGATGAAGAAAATGTGGTCTGTATATGCAATGGAACACTATTCGGCTTTGTAAAAGAATGAAATCCTGTCATTTGCAGCAATATGAATGGATCTGGAGGTCATTATATCAAGTGAAATAAGCCAATATACTCTTAAACTGTTGTTTATATTCATAAGCTAAGAACTTAAGTTTAAGAATCGTGTCCTTTCTTACTTCACTAAAAGAAGCTCTTAGTGGGATTTACCTACAGGGGTTGTCCTGACTCTAGCCTGCGGCCTCATCCTGCTTGTTCTTTCTTTAGCCAGCACCAACCCCAATTCTGAATCTGATGCAGATGGGAATGCTTGTTCAAAATTGGTAGCTGATTTTCCCAGAGGACAGACAGGATCTGGCCTACTAGATCTAGAGATTCAGGAGCCCATCCTCAGAGGCGGAAGTGGCGTTCTCTCTGCACCCACATCTTGACCTCATCCTAGGGCCTCCCTCTCTCCTACCCCGGGACCTTCTGGCCCCTATTTCAAACTGGAGAAGTCATTGAGTCCCCCTTTGCTGCCACTCCAGCCTGCAGGACTCTTGCTAAACGTGTGAGGTCTCCACAGCACGCTCCTTAGATGATTCTTCAACCGCCCTTCATTCCTCGGCATTACTCGCGCAGGATTATTAGTATTATTATTTGCTCTTTCTGCCAAATCCCTTCTCCCCTTCCCAGGTTGTCCTGTTTCCCTGTTGGAGTGAGGAGTTAGAATGCTGTGGATGACCCCCCTTCAGGCTCAAGAAACTCCAGAAGATTCCCTTCTCCCCTTTTGGTCTCTGGCAAAGGAACAGTGACATCTTGTGAAATCTGTAGCACGTGTCTATAATCTGCAACCCTAGATCATCTCTCAGCCATGGTGGCCCCTTCTCTTGAATCTCTATTTTCCCTTCTTCCTGCTTCCCTAGTCTACGAATACCCCCCTTCCCTAATTGTTCTAGTCCTGATCTCTTTTCTGGTTGCCATTTATTAAACATATATTCTCTTCCCTACTGTCCTGAACATTGCATATAGATTACCTTGCTTGGTGGGTAATAATATTAAGAATTAACACTTATATAGTGATTATTCTTATGTCAGCTCTAAGCACTTTGTACATATTAATTTATTCTTCATGACAATGCTATGGAGTAGCTATAATTATTGTTCTCATTTGATAGCATAGAAAATGAGTCATGAAAAGGTTGAGTGACTTTTCCAGAGTTACCAGCAAATAAGGGAAAGAGCCGGGATTCTGGTTCCACCTTGCTCTGTAATATATTCCCTTGTGAACATCTGGAGTTAACACATGAAGAACGTGAGCCTAGCGCCTGTGCTGGGGGTTGGGCTCAGCGGGGCCAGTCTGGCTCCAGCGTCCGCAGACTCCTGTGGGCACACAGGCTCCTGCTGAATCCTTAATTGCATCTGCACCAGCGACTCTGGCTTGTTGACCGCTCTTTTGTCAAAGTTTTGACATCTTCTCCATCCTTTTTACGATGCCATCACCCCATCATGCCATTACATGATGTCCAATTTCCTGAGCAGAGAGATGCCAACTACCATACCAGCTAGCTCCTTGATGGGATCTCACAAGATGTTTACTTCTTCCTCATCTGTTTCTTTGTGTCTGTATCTGAGAGAGGAATGTGCCTATCAAGTGTTTTTCTTCTACCTGTTTGATAATAGCAAGATCTCCTTCCCTTCTGAGACCTGTCTCCAATAGTTTTCTTGTTTCTCTTTTATACCTTTTATCTTTTCTCTTTATCACTGATGAGCTGTTATTTGTCTGTTAGAACATCACCAAGTTGACTTAAGCATATTCATTGTCTCAAACATACTCGTTTTTATAGGTAGTAAGCATCCAGAGGTCACTGGCTTTGGCATTCGATTAGAGGTTCCAGGCCTGACAATTTGCTTGGTCCCAGAATGGCTGCTGTAGCTCCACCCAAAATATTTATGTTCTAGACAGCAAATAAGAGGAAGAGAGAAAAGCAAAAAGAACACATACCAAATATCCATCCCATCTTAAAGTAATTTTCTAACAGAGTCCCTCCCAGCACCTCCTATTGTGTTTCATTGGTTACTCTGGCTAGTAAGCAATCTAGGAAACATAGGCTTTAGTTGGACACTTTGCCACTTTAATAAAGTTAGGTTTCTGTTACTGAGGAAGGCAGGGGACATGAATGTTGGTTGGGATGCATGCAGCCTGGCTCATTCTCTTGCTAGATTTTTGAGCAGTTGAGCTGTAGGGACTCCTGGGCATCTGATTCAAGACTATCATCTGATGTGGAAGAACCCTATGTGTATTAGACATTCATAAGTTTCTGTGTGAGCACAGGATTGTGTGTGTGTGTGTGTGTAGCTGAGTTAACAACAGAGGAGAGCTAGAAGGAAGTGGCATTCATCTGATAGTCAGGCATGGCTAAAATCATCCTCTTTGGGCACTGATGTTTTATCCCAGGCAATTAGGGATGCATCCTCAAATCCCCCGCGAGTCATAAATTGAGCACATAACTAACGCCCCAGTAGCTGTCTTTTTACATGCAGGCTGCGGGTACATTCGTAACCCACCTGGAGAGAACCAGCAGCAGCTGTGTGCGGCACCTGTGTGCTTTTCGCCTCCCTTGGAATTGACTTTAGACACAGGAGGCTTAAGTCTGAGCGGTCAAAACACTCCCCCAAGGAGGGGAAATAAAGTGTGCTTCTGAAGCACAGAGTTTACAATTGGGAGTACACCAGGCCAATTTCTGATTTTCTGGGCAGGGAGGATAAAGGCTGTTTATTTGTAAACAAAACAAAGCTTTAAATGATTTAAAGAAAATCTTAAAATTATGAGAATTTTCTCTTTTTTTTTTTTTCAGTTGGCAAACACTAAAACTTTGGGAATCAAGAATTCAATGGAATGAACTTCAAAGGGTGCCATCATAGACATGTTATATAGCTATTTAACTTAAAATGTAAAGAATGAGTTTTGTGGATTTTTTTCTCAAAAATGAAAGGAGGCATGCTGATGTTTGAGCTGTCATGCTACCAATATCTGAGTAGCTGCAAATCAATGAATCACTTTATGTGACGCCATATGCTTCAGTGTGGCAACTTTGATTTAATGCTTCTATAAAATGTTACTATAAATGTAACAGCTTAGATTAAGATTACATCACCAAATAACAAACTAGCTTATTTAAAAATGAAATAGACAATTCCATTTGTTTATGTCGTTTTCACAAATGAAGAGGGAAGTTTGTACATGAGCGCATAAAATGATTTCTGCCATGATGTGGCTCTATGGAGTGACGTGCCACTGAATTATATTTTTCTACATTTTATTTTAGCTGAAAATGGTTTTATTAGGAGAGTGAAGTTAACTCACCGCCGTACCCTAGCATGTTTTCACCCCAGCTGACGCACGTAACGGGTCGTCTCATTTGTGCTCACAGCATCGTGTTGCGTGAACACAGTGCCGCGCTGACGTAATTACCTGGGGAGAGTTTCCGATTCTCATGCCCTTTTCATGCCGGATGTTTTCGTTGGATGTCTCTGGTCTTGGAAATTCCAATTACGACCGATGTCACCCAGAGTTGTCACTTTGCCAAAGAGGAATACCCTGCTTTCATTTCTGAATATTTTCTGTGAAGAGTAAATAGCTTCTCACAATGAAGATGGGAAATGGAAATACTGGAGACATTTTTAGATGGATAAATATTTTTTTATTGGGGACTCAGACTTGTACCACATTCCTGTTCATTCACTCACATTTGTAGAGTAGCTGCCTTATTAGAGTTGATGAAGATGTGATTCCTGATCTTAATTAAACTCTCAGCATAGTGTTGGAGACAGACACATACAGATGGGTGCAACACAGTGTCATAATTGCTCTAAGAGACGGAGAGAAGGGAATTCCGTGTGATGCAACTCAGTTTAAATCAGCAAACATCACTGAGTGTACATGCAGTGCCAGGGCCTTGGGATTGAATGAAGGACAGGACATGAGCCCTGTAAGAACTGGGCTAGACACACGAATAAAAAATTATGTACCAGAGACTTTAAATTCCACAGTGTTTCAAAGCCCACGAGGTAGATGATAGGAGGAGGAAGAATGCACACCCAGGGTTTTAGGTGAAGGATTGGCACTGGGGGCTTCGTGGGCAAGGAGGCATTTAAACCAAGTGAATGCAGAGGGAGCTAATCAGATACGAGTGCATTAGAGATGAAGGCACAGAGATAAACAATGCAAATCATGTTTGGGAAGAACTTGCCTGTAAATGAGGTATACACAGAATAGTGAGGCATGCACTTGAAGACCGTCTTTAGGATCAAATCATGGGAGGTTTTAATTCTAGGGTGAAAAGTGGGGGAATGAAGGGAAGCAACTAGTTACAGGAGAAGGAGTGGCCCATTGAACAGCCGTTATCTCTAGCTGGAGGTTAAATAGACCAACTGAATTCAGCTGGTGACAGAGCACATGAGAAAGGCAGCACGGGTGTAGGAGACACTGCAGAAAAATAATAGAACTTTACAGCTGGCTGTTACGTAGCTTAGGGAAAGCTGGAGGCTTGGGGCTTGGCAGATGGAAAGACAGTGATTTCTCTGGAGAAACGGAGAATTCAGGATGAGCTGTGAGGGTGAGCAGGACTGGGTAGTGGGCGTGCCCACGGGGGCACTGGGGGGCTGTTTGAGAAGTTCGTAGTGAAGAAGTGCTGTTGGCATTCTGTCCAGTGCACTTTTCGCAGGAAGCAGGAGAAGACACCTAAAGGTGGGAGTGATGACTGCCTCCGGTGGGCTGACAGGGATGGAGTGCTGCACTCGTCCCAACTTTGAACTAGTGTTTATAGACTCTGGAGCGAGGTGAGCCGAGCTCAGATCCATGCTGCTGCATTTATTTTAATGATTACTGAACAAGCCATTTGCCAAATGCTTTCTGTGCATTGTCTCATTTAAACCTTACAGCATAAGTGGCTATGATTTTAGCCACTTCATTATGAGGAAACCAAGACCTAAAGAATTTAAGCAGTTGCCTTGCAACCCAGAGTTACTACTGAAAGAAGCAGTTTCCAAACTCAGTTTATTTACTCTGAGTTTCTCATTCTTTCCACACCACGGCTATAATCTCTCTCTCCACCACTGACTGAAGAACAGAGTTCCACTCCATGCAGGTGTCAGAGACGCTTACGTGATGAAACCACACGGTTCTTCTGTTAAATTATTTCCTGTGTATTTACTGAGAAAACAGACAATCTTTTAAAATCATAGGCAGACTGCTCTTTGAAAGCCAGCGTGGTTTGATGAAATAAAAGAGATTTAGAGTCAGAGCTTTATTTACTACCTATATGACTTGGAAAAAGTTATTTAACATCCTCAAAAGTCATTTCATTTTTTGTTTTAATTCATTCATGACAATAATACATATTTTATAGTATTTTGAAAAATAGCGTAGGAGTATACCAATTATTTTTTCATCTGTCTTAATTCATTTTCTGTTGCCATAACAGTGTACCTGAGACTGGGTAGTTTATAAAGGAGAGAGGTTTATTTAGTTCACGGTTCTGGAAGCTGGAAAGTCCAAGGTGGCCACGTCTGGATGGCTTCTGGTGCGGCCCCAGTGCTACTTCCTAGCCTGGCAGAAATGCAGAAGGACCAGTGAGCATGTGCGAAAAGGGACAGGCATGAGGGCCGGGCTGGTTTCGTGACAACCTCTCATGAGAACTAACCTAGTCCCTCAAGGACTAGCTCCATCTCTCCAGGGTGGCACTAACTGATTTACAAGGGCAGGGCCCCCATGACCCCAAACCCTCTCACTTGGTCCCACATCTCCACACCACCATGGTGAGGAATTAAAGTTTTCTACTGTGAACTTCTGAGGGACACGCTGCTCAACTGCCCTCTCTCCAGAGAGGTTTCCAGTATTCATTCTACTTATTCATAGAAGCAGAAGAAGCCCTGAATGTTAGCCGGCAACATGCCCCCCTAGAAGTCAGACTGCATTTCTCAGCTTTCCCTATAGCTACCTGTGGCCAAAGAGTTATAGGAAAAAGAGATGTCTGTAACTTCAGGGATATGAATTTGCAGGAAGAACATGCATTTTTTTCTGTACCCTATTTCCTTCCTCCTGACTTGAATTTGGATGTGATGGTTACAGATGAAGCAGCCACCTTGGGCCATGAGGAAGTCTTAGTACTGGAGACCTGTGAAGCGGAACAGTAGTACAGAATGAGCCACGGGATGCTTTATCAGCTCTGGGCTGCCTGGATTCAGACTTTAAACTTACTAACATCCCTGCTATTTAGGGTTTTCTGTTACTCACACATGAACCAAAACCAGCTAATACTTCTTCTGACTTATTAAATACAGCATTAATTTACTTATGTGGTTATTGTCTACCTGTGTCCTATGAAGCATGTACTTCTAAGGGTAGACCATTGTTTCTGTTTACTTCTGTATCACCAAATACTAGGTAAATAAACATGCTCAAAATATTTGTTGAACAAATGAATGAATGTATTAAAGATGAATGTAAAATCATTAGCTCATGGCAGCACTTTACATAGTGGTAGTTCCTTTTGGATTGCTATGACTGGATTCTAAGAAAGAAATCTGATGAGGCCATGGAAGCATTCAGATTCTGCCTAGTGGCTGGCCTAATGAATAACTACTACTGCTACTTATAATCGACCTCTGTGATGGAGACTTTTATTTCAGTCCCATTTATCTCTAAACAGGGTGAAGCCTGCCTTCTCTCAAAATAGTCTGCATTATTCACGATTAGTGTGCTGCTTTTAAAAACAGAGCTCTTTATATTCAGCGTCTCCGTTAATAGAAACTATCAGGTGTGTGATTCAAGCCTAATTGCTTCCACGCTCATGGCAATATTGTGTTGTCACCTTCTCTGCTGGAGAGCCAGACTGAGCACTGAGGCACACTTCCCTGCCAAGAATTAATGTACAATGCAGACAGCAAAACTCAGCTGTGCACGAGGGGGATTGTGATTTCTGATTGTAAATACAGCCTAAGCACAAGAAAACACAGCCTAGCCAAGGAAATGTGTATCTATTAGATCAGAATTATATTTAGGTTTAAAATAAATCAGGATTGGGATCTGGGAACGTATTTATGTACTCTGGGTTCAAACAATCAGCCTAAAATGTGTGTAGTCATAGAAAATGCAGGAGTTCACAACATTTCTTTGTTTCATAGTTTAAAAGCATTTCATAAATTTGATATTTGGGTTTATTTTAATAATAAACATTAAAAAATTTAAGATTTTGTTTTTACACAAATTCCGCAAAGTTTGTAAAAAGTTGGTGGCTTATAACAATTATCACTCACCCTCCAGAACCCGCAGGCTTTCTGGAGGTGGGCTGGCCGACCAGGACTTGATCCGGCTGTCTTTCATCCTCCTCCTGCGATCAGGGCCTGCATGGTTAAGGTGCGAGGACAGACAGGCCAAACTGCACAAGGATGATTCAGGTGGTCACATGACACCTACTAAGGTCCTTGTGGCCTCTTCGAGCCACGTGGCTAGCTCAAAGGAAGAGGGTAGGCGTGTACCCTGCCCATCGGGAAGAACACCACGTGGTAACGTGGCAAAGGACAGGGAGGTAGGAAGGAGCAAAGAACTGGGCCGTATTTACAGTCTGCTGCAATCTCCAGACATTCTGTAACCATTTCTTTTAAGCCTTGCCATCCTCTCTGCTTTTTAACAGCTTAATTGAGATACAACTCATAAACCATATAATTCACCCATTTAAGGCATGTAAGTAAATGGTTTTTAGTATACTCACGCATATGTGCAGCCACCGCCGTGGTTAATTTTAGAGCATTTTCATTATTTCAAAAAAAACAAAAACAAAAACAAAAGACCCTATCCTTTTAGCTGTCATTCCTCAAGGCTCTCATTTGCCCTGGCCCAGGAGACCAGGAGTCTGTTTTCTGTCCATAGAGATTTGTCCACTATTGACATTTCCTATAAATGGAATTATATAGTATGTGGAATTTTGTGACTGCCTTATTTCACTTAGCATGGTATTTTTTTTATTTAAGAGGAATTTAATGTAATACTGAAGTACAATTTAATGAGATAAAAATATGTTCTGCCTTTTAACGTGATTATATGACCATATGGCCTTTACTTATATCGTCTGCATTATATTGCTTCTCCAAAAGAAACTGAGAATTAATGAAATATTCACAAAGATCATACAGCAGGAAAAGACTGACCAAGTATCAGACTTTCGCTAATGTGATATATGATATGTATGATGGTGCAAGACCTGTGTCTTGAGCTAAAAGTAGTAAAAAGAGATGAAAACAAAAGCGCTTCTGAGGTGAGTGGGGCAAAGGCAGCGTAAGTAACCCAAACATGTGTACCCCCGTAAGATGCTGAAACAAAAAATAAATAAATAAATAAGGGCTTGTGTAATGTATTTTAAATGAAAAGATGAGTTATCATTTGACTATTGGTCTTTCTTTAGTTAATTAATGAAATTTACATATCCATATCCTTTTGCACTTAATCATCGAGGAACTGGCTGGACCAAAAAAATTAACTTAATTCTATTCCCCATGTCTTTGTGCTGGACATGTCCCCTTCAGTGGAGAATATCATAAAATATCTATTCTGCTATTGTAGGATCCGTCATCTCAAAAAGTTTGAAGGCAGATCTGATTTTAACCTTATTTTATTGCTTTGGCTTTTTAACAACGTGCTTCATGCTCACGTTCTGTGTCACTTACAGTGTCTGAAACTTATTTAGGCATTTATTGTTTGAGAGAAAGCACTCAGTGAAATTTGACTTTTAAACTGCTTTTATTGTGACAAAAGGACAAAAAAATACAGTCCTTTTTCCATTTCATGTGGAGTGTTGTTATTCTGGTCAAAGTCTTATTTTAGAAATTAAATGCTGCTTCAGCCTTCACAGCTCATCAGATTTTTCTGTGAGCAAAACAGGACAATTACAACCAGTTATTAAGGCAGCGCAAGTGTCTTCGTCAGTACAACTATTTAACAGTAAGTGACACAGGCCAAAGGCCCTATGACACATGGCAAATGCATGTTAGTGGCATTGGCTTCATAGTTAGTACTGTCCTAGATATGACTTGAAAGGAGTAACCTAGATGATAGACTATGACAAATTCTCAGGTCACACAGGCACCTCATTCCGTAAGTTGGGTCTGACTGTCATCCCTGATGGTCCTTGATGTTTCCTTCCTAAGGACTCTCTGACTGAGTGTGGTATTTTAAGGTTCATCCATGTTGTAGCAGTTGTAGCAGTACTTTGTTCCTTTTTACAGCCAAACAATATTTAACATTTATTCATTCATCCATTCATGGACATATGGCTATAATGAATAATTTGGCTATAAACATTCATTGTCATATTTTGCTGTGGACTTTTAACACAAAATTTCTTTGGGTGTGTCACTTGGAGTGGAGCTGTTGGGTGACGCAGGGAGAGTCTGTTCAGCCATTGGAAGAACTGCCATACTGTTTTCCAAAGCCTGCACCATTTTGCATTCCCATCATCCATGTATAAAGGTTCTGACATCTCCACATCCTTGCTACCATTTGTTATTATCAGAATTTTTTATCTTAGCTATCCTCATGGGTACAAAGGGGAATCACAATGTGGTTTCTGTTTGCATTTTCCTGATGACTAATGATGTTGAACTTCTTTTCATGTGTTTATTGCCATTTGTATATCTTTGCTGATGAAATGTCTATTCAGATCCTTTGGCCATGTTTATATTGGATTGTCTTTTCATTATTAAGTTGAAATATATACATATGTATATACACACACACATATATATGTAAATAGATAAATACATATATATATATCTTATTAGATATATTTTCCTATTTTGTGAGTTGTCTTTTTACACTTTGGATAGCACCCTTTAAAGCATATTTTTAATTTTAACAAAGTCTAAAATAACCTACTTTTCTCTTTTGTTGTTTGCATTTTTGGTGCCATATCTGAGAATCCATTGCCAGATACTGGTCTGTAGTGTTCCCCTCCACCCACACTTTTTCTTTATCTTATAATGTCCTTGTCTTGTTTTGGTATCATGGTAATACTGGCCTCATAGAAAGAGTTCAAGGTGTTCCTCCTCTTCTATCTTCTGATTTTGTGAAAATTGGTATTATTTCTTAAAACGTTTGGTAGAATTCACCAATGAAGCCATCTAGGATGTCTTGTTTTTGTAGGGTCAGTAGTAACGTCCCCTCTTTCATTTCTAATTGTAGTCACTTGAATGTTCTCTCTTCTTGATCAATCAAGGTAAATATTTGTCCATTTCATTTATTTTTTTTCATAGCCATATTTTAAATGGCATTCCAAAATTCCATACTCAGATTTAGTTTGATTGTGCTAGTGTATGGTTTGTGATCTTTCTTATAATGTAGGCATTACTGCTATAAATGTCCCTCCAAGCACTGCTTTAGCTGCATACCATAAGCTTTCAAATGTTGAGCCTTCATTTCTATTCTTCTCAAAGTGTTTTATAAATTAACTTGTGATTGCTTCTGCCTACCCACACCCAGCTGGTAAGATTCACTGGTTGTACTATTTTTTCAACGATACCGTGAGCATAAATTGCTTTACATATGAATCTAATCAAATGCAGGCTCCTTTGAAGGCTTTCTTCCCAAGGCCAGTGTTTGAGATTTGTTCTGATTGCAGGAGGGCTTCTCCTAGTGGTCTCCTGGGTTCTCTCTGCCAAACTAGACAGCCTATAGTTTAGACTATATTTCCAGTGAATCTATCAGTCTCCTCCCAATTACCTTTCATCATGACTTCCACTGTTACTAAAAGCACCCTTATGCATGAACTTCTCCACAATCTGTTGCAAATGAAATCAGTTCCTTTGGAAATAGATTAAGAGCTATATGTTTTAAGGCTTGTTTCTCCAAAGGAAAATATTGGGCCACATTTCTGTAGCTGGGAATGGGGACGATATCATGCTTCTATCTGAGTGACACCCCTACTTTAGGAGCTGAACACTCATTGGAGACAGAGGGCAGTAGTCTCAGATTTTCTCAATTTTCTTCTCCCAGTGTGGAAGCCCCACACCATGATCTGGAGCAAGGACAGTGGGGACCCCGATATTCTCAGCAATGCTGCATCTAATATAGAGCCTCTGACTCATGAGGGAGAGCTGGCTGGGAGAAGGGGGCCATTACCTCCCAGCTGCACTAATAGGCAGCTTAGCCTCAGCAGCAGGTAGCTGGGTGCAGGATGAGAAATACTGGCATCCTGCCCCTCCCGGGAAAACAGCCCAGTGACTGGCAGCTAAGGGGAGAGGGAGCCCTGTGTTCTTGGGAGAACCAGTCTGGAGTTTTCATCTTCCTGAGCTGGGACATGGCGGAGAGGGAGTAGGTCTAGTTTCAAATGCCACAGACTTTTACTGTTCTTACAGTTTTTTTAATAACTACTTTTTTCACTTGCTGTATGTAGAAAGACCATTTTTGGAGACTTTAAATGGTTGCTTTTTAATAATTGTCACAGGTTTCACTGGAGAATGGGTCTGCAGAGCTCCTCACACGGTACTGCTGAAGTCTGGCCGAACTCATTCCAAAACATCTGTTTATATCCACTCCATGCTGGTTTTATACCTACATCTAAAGTGACTGTGACCATAAAATGAAGAGTCTGGGTCCATTGGTTTTGAGGCCATTTTTAATATCTAGTTTCCTAATGGCCCCTGCTTTCTTGTCATTATTGTAAACATTTATAGTATTAATTTGATTGTTTGCAGAGGCATGTTTGAGTGATTAAATGACCTTTCATAAGCACAAGCACCAGTCTTTCGATAAGACTTCAGGAAACCATTCCGATGCTATTGTTTGCAGAGAACGTGGGCAGTCAGGTGTCTCCAGTATACACAGCCACTCCCCGTAATGTGGAAAAGATGGTCCCAATTAGTATTTTCTTTGTTATATGTCAATGGAAAGAACCTAAATTCTGTAAAATAATTTAAAGAAGTTTATTCTGAGCCAAATATGTGAGACCTTGGCCCAGAGAGCCACGCTCAAGAAGCCTTGAGTAAGTGGTCTCTCGGTGGGTTACTGTTTGGTTTTATACATTTCAGGGAGACAGGAATTACACATAAAATCATAAAACAAAACATGGAAGGCGTATATTGGTTTGGCCCAAAAAGACAGGACATTTTGAAGTGGGGGATTACAGGTTATAGGTGGGTTTAAAGATTATTTGATTTGTAATCTGTTAAAGAAATGAAGGTTTATCTAAAGGCTTGGAATGTTTTAAGATAAGGAAGTCTGTTAATCAGAGACAAGCCACTGGACATACACTGAGACTCAAGTGATCTGTTAAGTAAATTAATGACCTGCAGGTGTGGTTTAACCTTTGCCTTTTGTGGCCTTTGGCTTGTTAGTGATTTTGTATCTTATTGTTACAAAGAATAACTCCAGAAGGGACAGGGCATTACTAGGCATGTCTGACCTCCCTTCTCCTCATGGCCACCAACTCAGCTTTAAGGTTTTTTGGGGGGAATCTGCTTGGCCAAGAGGGGTTTCATTCAGTTGGCTGGGATCTTAAGATTTTATTTTAGTTCACATATAGCTTATCTAGCTTTTAATTAGTGTTCGGAGGGCTCCAGAGTAATACTGAAAATTTTCATCATCTGGTTGATTCATTTTCATAACTCATCTATCACTTGGGTCTTTCCTGCCCTTGGGAAATTTAGGTAACTGTGCCTGATTTCACTCCACTGAAGGTCCCCGGTGCTCTTGCCTAAGGGTCCTGTGAGTTCCTGGTGAGTTACGAGTTCTCAGTGCCCTGCCCTGTCTTTGAGCCTGCAGGGTCCCGCCTAGGTGCGTTCTCTGGTCTGGGGAGCCAGCGACACACCCCTTTTCATTGTTCACCGCCCCTGCCCATCGCACCCAAATGTATTTGTCTCATGTATTGTGTAAATTTAGGAATTTTCTGATGGTTTTGAATGTGGGGCTGAAGCGGGAAGTAATCGGGGAGCTCTGGAATTTCTGTCCAACCCACCTACCCTGCATCCCCAGCTGCTTTCTCTCTCTCTCTCTCTCTCTCCCTCCCCCCCAACCCCTGTGGCTGACCTATGGTCCTTGCCTTGGGATCCAGCCTAACAGTTCTGGCCACATGTCTGCCCTGGGGCTTTTACCCAGAGTCTGATTTATCAAAGCCTTTTCTCAACAATAGGAGGGATGTTTCTCCTTAAACCAATTGCTCTCTGCTAAGACAATTATGCATTTTGCGTATTGTTATTTTAATTACTCAAAGGCTATGTTACATGGGATCTAATTGAAGTCCAGGGGGTTATTTGGGAAACCTCTGAAACCGAACGCAGAAGAGGTTTAATCAGATCTTCCAAAAGGACTGTGTCCCTACAGAAGCTTAAACTGACAGCAGAACAGAATATATTTGCTTGTGAGCCTGCAGCAGAACACTTCTCTCCCCTAGGGAGACGTTTTCTAAAGCTTCCGTTTTTGTGCAGATGGTGACTGCCCGGGGTGCTGGCTTCCAGACTCTCCATTGTTATGCTGGTGTTTTCATCCTCAGGTCTCACCCGGGAAGCGCTCAGGGCTTCTTTTTGGGCAGCACTCATCAGGCAGGAAAGTGTATTGCCCTGGCTTCTTCCGTGGGGTGTTTTCTTAATTACGTTCATAGGTTCAGAGAAAAAATCAGAAAAAGAGTGACTACTGTAGCTTCCTTTGCCTCTTGTTCTAACTGGTGTGGGAACAGCTTGGTGGCTGATGAGGATATCTGATGGGAAAGGACTTGATTCAGCTTGCTAGAAACATTTCTTTCCTAAAGACATTTCTCTGGTACTTTTGTCAACTATAATGGATAGACACTGAAACCACAGAAATGTTCTCATCTTTGATAATCAGGCTTTTGATTTCTTTGCTTTAAGAAAATGAGCCAGCCGGTCACGGTGGCTCACACCTGTAATCCCAGCACTCTGGGAGGCCTATGTGGGAGGATTGCTTGAGGTCAGGAGTTTGAGACCAGCCTAAGCAAGAGTGAAACCCAATCTCTACTAAAAATAGAAAAAAAAAAATCAGCTGGGCATGGTGGTGCACACTGGTAGTCCTAGCTACTCGGGAGGCTGAGGCAGGAGGATCACTTCAGCCCAGGAGCTGAGGTTGTAGTGAGCTATAATGACACCACTGCACTCTAGACAGGGTGAAAGAGTGAGACTCTGTCTCAAAAAAAAAAAAAAAAAAGAAAGAAAGAAAATGTGCCACTTCATAGCATTTTCACTTTAGGGGCTGTACGTGGATTTCTGAAGAATAAAATAAGACCAAGTGAGCGACTTTCGTTCTTGTCTGTTGTCCAGGTAGCTTATGAGGTGGCTTTCTACTACATCAGAACATCTGCCGATTGAAACCATTTCATGGCATCTTACTGACCCTTACTTTAAACAGGAGGAATAGTACACATTGATGAGCTTTTGTTATGCTCCTATTAATGAGAAAAATCACACTCGTAACTTATTTCAACAATAAAGAAATTTTAGGGATTCCTCTGCTCCAAGCAAAAGTTGTCTATTGTTACTCAAGTGGAAATCATGGTGTCAGGATTTCAACTTCGTGAATAATTGTTACATTTATTTTCTAACTTTCTTTCTCTCTCTTTTTTTTCTTTCTTTTATTTATTTATTTATTTATTTTTTGAGACAAGGTCTCACTCTGTCACCCAGTGATATGATTGTAGCTACTGCGACCTCCAACTCTTGAGCTCAAGCGATCCTCCTGCCTCAGCCTCCCTCGTAGCTGGGACTACAGGCATGTGCCACCACACCTGACTAATTTTTTTTTTCATTTTTTATAGAGACAAAGTTTTGCTATGTTGCTCAGGCTGGTCTCGAACTTGTAGCCTCAAGCCATCCTCCCACCTGGGCCTCCCAAAATGCTGGGATTACAGACATGAGCCACCATGCCCAGCCCAAAGAAAAAAAGAAATGCTTACTTGGTCAAGAGTGAGAAATATAGAAAATCATTCTTGTAATATTGTTAGCTCTAAAAAGTATCTTTTGTTTATCTGGATTCTAAAGTATTTTTGAAATGAAGAAATCATGTTTAGAGACCCTAAAAAAATGCAGGAGGCCACATAAGGGGCTGAGCCATATAGCAGTCACTTCACCACCCCAAAAAAAATGGTCCGTCGTGCTGGTTTGTGTGAAATGTGTGGAGCTGAGGCCATGCGTCGCGCTCACTTGGCTAGTGCTCCGTGCTTTAAAATGATCCCTTTTGATTACTCCAAAGGAGAAAGGAAAGCACTAGAAATGGTACATTTTGCTGTTCATTTAAGAAAGAAAGATTGTTCCCATTACACCAAAGTCTACAAGGAGTTTGATCCATTCATCACTTCATCAACTGTAAACTGGGCACCTGTGGAGTGTTGGGGTCAGTGGCTGAGAAGCCTGTGGGTCACATCCTCTAGGAGGCCTCCTGTGACAGCTGATGGCATGGAAGGAGGCCCCCACGCCTGCATGCCCAAGGGAAGGCCCCCCCAAGAGGGCTTTGCACCACTGAGCACTGAATAAGTGTTGAAAGAATGTAGGAAAGGACGCGGTGTGGGTGGCGCCAAGTGTGCTCTTAGACGAGGAGCCGGCGAGGAAGGCGTCAGTCACGTCATGGACGGCCTTGTGGACAGAGCTGAAGACTTTGATTTTGAGTCCTTCAGTCCTGACGCTGCATGGCCTCCTGAGTCCTGAGATGTTCTGTTGGACTTCCCTGGAGGCAACGTTGACCCAAGCTCTTTATTCTGGATCTGGAGGTGGTGGAGTTATTTAAGAAAGTGACACCTCCAGCCACAGAGAGGAATCTTTACGGAGAAATGTGCTAACATGGCTCAGGCCTATTTTTACAGTGAAGCTGTGTCATCTACGTGTATGACCTTGTCTGTAAACTCGGAAGCTTACTGGGGCTCTTTTCAAAGAGGATTTCTTCCCCAGGAGGAATGCGGGTGCCAGCTGCCAAACACTGTTTGTTTGCTTTTAATCTGTTATTTGTCAGAGGTTCTCTTTACGTTAACATATACCTTAGATCTACAGTCCTGACCGCCATTCTGATTTGCATATGCGATGATTAGAAAGTTCTGCTAATCACACTTACCAGAAGTTGAAATAATGGAGATACCTGGCACCAAGACAGGTGATTGTGGAGTGAGTCCCAGCTGGTCCCAAATCTGCCGGGTAATAAGCTGAGCGACAAAGAAAAAACATCCTCTTTGGGCCTCAGAGTTTTGCATTTTGGAAGAGGAAATGCTGTCTGTTCTCGTCAGCGTACAGGTTGCTGTAAGGATAGAGCAAACGCATTGATGCGAAAGTGTTGATGCAAAGACTGCAGGAGCGTTCGCGGTTGCGTGGGATCCTGCCGCGTCGCGGCCGTGCGTCCCTCCATTGCCTTGAAGTGTGTGACCGGAACGCGCCCCCCGACCTGCGTGAGCTGCCACTTCGCTGCTGTGCAACAGAGACAACATCCTGCGGGGATTAAGTGGGATGACTGCCGGGTGCCTCGCACACAGAGGCTGCAGGACAGAGCTTGGGCCCTCAGACCTCTCGGGTTCCCTGTCTCTCCAGCCGGCAGATGAGGACATTCCTAACACAGAGGTAGCTAAGCAGCAGGTGCTCACGTGAATCCTTGCTTCTCACCTGTCATCCGCTGCCCTGCCTCAGTGCCACCCTCGCCTCCTCTTCATGCATCCCAGAGACAAGTGGTTACCGTGCGGTCACTGAGGACCGTTTGCCGAGATTTGGCCGACCCACGAGGAGCGGGGTGCGGGGTGCTGAGGCAGCGGGGGCCCCAGTATCCCACAGCTGGTGCCGTGACACGTGTGTTTGCTGGGAGCTTTGTGTGTGACCACAGGAGGCCTGGTCGCCCTCTGCTCTCTCTGCTCTCGCTCTGTGAGAGGGAAAGGTCATTTTTAGAGTCATTTCATGGTCTGATACTTGTGGGGGAGGGTGTGTGTGTGTGAATAGGTTCCTTGTGGAGCAGATGATGGAAATAAGTAAGTGTGTATATATTTACATATAAACACCTAATACAGATATTACACAGCTTACGTATCTTACTATTTTCTGAAGCCCAATATTAGCTTCTATAACAAGAAGAATTTTATGCATTTAATTTTTGGAGGCAGTATGACAAAATGTTTCTAAATAAGTGATTTTGCAATCAGAAACTGAAGTGCAGTTGTAGAGTATGGCACATTAATGAGCATGTTCCCTTTATTACCTTAGAAACCTGTGTTTTTCTCTTTACCCGTAAAAGTGGTATGTACTCATTATCTTAGGATTCAGAAGCATATAAAGAAAAAAAAAAAACAAGTCATACTATTATTCCTCTTGTCTAGATACCATTCTAGAATTTTATTTGAGTCTGATTTTGTAAAAGTATGTAGATATACTTCCATAGTTGACATCATACCGAGTTTATAATTCCTCTTTTGTATTTTGCACTTAATATATAATAGGCATTTTTCTCACCATTACGTATTCTTTGTAGACATACCTTTAATAGTTGAGGCTGAAATAAACATATTTGTCATAAGGCTTTGACTTTTAATTTTTGGGGAAAATTATAAGTAGAGTCTTAAGCCCAGGAATGCAAAGCTTCATAGGCTCTTGGTATAACTTGGCAAGTGGTTTTTCAGAAATGTTGCTTCAGGAGTATTATCATTTCTCTCCTGTGCTCTACAAGTGTCTGTCTTTTGAAATATATGTATGTGTGTTTTCCCGTCCTCCAGCACATTACTCATGATCCTATTTTAGCATGTATTATGTATATTACAGTTAATGTTTGTGGTACCAAAATGTTGTATCACAGGAAGTCGTAGAATATTTCTTATGAGCACCTGCACCTGCAGATATTGCTGTTTATCACTCTCTATGTAGCCACTGATTATGTAAATGATGTGTTCATGGTGTATTATCTAGAAATGTTAGATCAGTGAGGGAGTATATAAATAAATGACTCCTTGGCTTTTTTGAAACCTTTTATTCTATAGAAGTATGGGAATCAAATAAATCCCTCAGGGAATTTAGATGCTTGGCATAAATGTGTAAGTTACAGGCAGAAAAAAAGAAAGTAAAGCTAATACAGATTAGATACTTGCATCATAATGAATGTAATAATCTATAAAGATTCTTTTAATTGTTGAAGGTGCCATGCCTTTATAATTTTATGTCCAGAAGTCTTATTAACTGTTCTAGAGAGATTCTGAGCAATTTGCCCATCTGTTTCAGGAATATTTTCTCTTAAGTTTGTTTTTGTTTTTGCTTTTTAAGAGTGATCTAATTTTATTTTTGTATAATTCAGATTCTCTATGGTAAAGCTAAAAGTGTTTTTATTTCAAGTGACACTTAATTTTCAAAGAATTTTAAATATTAATATGCATATATGCTTGTAGAGAATTTATTAGACAATAATTGGAATTTAGCATGAATTTTTCAACATTCATTAGCAAAATGTGCCCAAAGGGCTTCTGCTCGTAGTGAGAGTGGGTGCTGACGTGCATGAGGACGTGCGGCCGTTTCTGCTCCCGCGGGCCCACCGGTGTGTTTCTGCGTAGTGCTCCCAGTTCACGTTCCAGCTGTTGCATCTGCTTTCATCCAAGTTCCCAAATGAACTGTGAGCTTTTTCACCCTACATAGAGCATTCTTCCATTTGGTCACATACTGCACAAAACTTAAATTTCACTATTTACGTATCTCCTTGCTTATGCCGTGCCAGAAATTGTTCCCAGTGATTTACAAGAATTCATTCATTCATTCCTCTGACACTTTTACCTGGCAGCTGCCATCATTAGCCTCATTTTCTAGATGAGGCAACTAAGGCTAGGAAATTTACCTGATTTTTCAGAGTCACACAACTAGCACCTGGAGGAGCTGGGTTCAAACCCTGGCTGGCAGGACCCAGCATCAATAGTGCAAACTAATTTCGTCTTGTCTTCAGAATCGTTAGCCACCGTGAGGCCATAAACACGTCTCCATCCACAAACATCCCCCTTTTCTCAGCCCCCAGGACAGAACAATATGCCATGCCACAGCCGAGGTCTCCCCGGAGTAGTTACAAAGCTCCGGTGACACAGCCCTTCACCTTGGGAAGCCCCGTCCACTGTCTGGCCTCAGTCTTTTGCCTGCATGACACAGGGAAGCATACACCCCCTCTGGAGGACTGCTGAAAGCAGAGTGGGATGATCCGCGTCACTCAGCAGCACAGCCTCTGGCACGTACTGCTGAGAAGAGGGGGCATGCCCGCTGAATACCAGCTCCTGTACTGACCCAATTTTACGGTCTTTAAAAATTCTTGGAGATAGCTACATAGAGGTGCATCTCGGAATGTTTGCCGTTTATTTTATCAATGTCCTCAACAACCTCTCAGCCATATGTAGATTAGAAACCATGGACTCAGAATGACGGGAGGCTGTGGGGGCCCTGCACAGACCTGTGCTGGGTGGGGGGATGCCAGCTGACACCCTGAAATCAACGCAGGAGGCAGGAAAACATAACCCCAGGGCGAGGAGCTCTGGGGGGCTCACAAGGGTCATCCACGCCACTAAAACAAGGTCACATAATCATGGGCCTCTGACTTCATCAAACTTGAAACAGTGATTCAACGATAAATACAGCAGGGGTCAGCCTTAGGTGGGAAAACTTTACTTAAGGGTAACACATTTTCCCCCAGCAATGTTTTTTAAGTGAGGTATTGTAAGATTGTTTTGTGAGTGTTGTAAATGAGCACTGCAAGTGATTGTATTGTATTGTGAAGTACTGTAGGATTGCAAGACTTTGCACATGCCATTTGTTGTTTCATTCATTCATTAAGCTAAATATTTATCAGTGTTAGGTGCTTGGTACTTGGTGCTAGGTACTGTGCTAGGTACTTGGAATATATACATCAGTGAGCAAAGTAGACAAAAATTGTAATCATCATGGTATATTTGTGTATTTATTTTTTATCGAACAGATCTTTATTGAGATGCTGTGATGTGCCCAACACCATGCTAGGTACCTGGGATAAGGCAGTAGAATAATACACATAGTTTTTGGAAGTTCCCTACATTCTTTGAGGTTTCTCTTTGAGAGTACCTTAGGACAAGAGTGTAACCACATGCATTGTCATTTGAGCACACTGCCATCTGCAGCTCTATAATACCATTAGGAACAGTGCCTCTTAGGCTGGCCATTTCCCTTGCAGTCAAGGGCCTGCTCACCCAGGCTGGGTTGAAGTACAATTGGAAGAATTCTTTTATAAAACAAACAAACGAGTGCCTGGTTAAATTAATTATGCATTCTCTTTCATTTCCCAGCCACATGTTAATCACTTCAGACCTTGAAGCAATAAGGCAGCAGTAATGCTTCTCAGGCTTAGTTTCCTGCCCAGCTTCTGACCGCCTCTAATTTAGTACTCTCACAGTTTACGGTCTCACCTTCTCTCTTTTATTGACTAGATGTTGATTCTAGGACTTGCTGGCTATTATTTTTTAAGATAAATCAGTGTCTGTGTCAATATAAATGGAATGACAGCAAACTGCATACATGATGTACAATTAATTTTTGCATATATTTTTGAGAATCTAAACTCTCTCAAAAATTTTCTGCCTCTGTATGAAAATCTTAAAATTTCCACATCTTAGGTAATATAATAGTAACCACTTTTTATTTTATTTAACTCAGGTTTGGTGATGGTTATACAGTCAAAATTTGGCTCTGCAAGGAAACCAGTCAACACAGCACTATTTCTGACTGCCTGAAGCTCTATTTCCCAGGAATCCAGTTTAAGGTAGTGCTAATGTTCTGCATTACTTCTTTGTTTTCAGCCAAAAAAAACCTATAAATGTACTTATCTTTTTTCCTGTTTTTATCCTATGCTGCTGTGAAATACTGCCTGTTGTCTTTGCCTCGTTGCAAAGTATAGGCCAGGCTTCCTTACTCAAAATAGCATGGAGGGCTGATACTGTCTGACCACTCTGAAGAATGCCAGGCCTTCGGGGCTACTTGGCGGATTGCCCAGAGCAGCCTGTGATTACGCATCACTCCTCTTGTCTATGGGCACACCTCCATTGCATAGCTCATCTTATTTGGGATGGAAGATTGTAAAAGTTCATTTCTTCCATATATTAATATTTGCTGTGGGATTTATAGGCTTGGTGTTTTCATTTCGAAGAAGAGCTGTGTGTTTGGGATTATAATCCCCTTCAGACTTGATGTGATCAAGTGTGGTCCCTGAACCAGTCCCATCTTCATCCCCTGGGGCCTGTTAGACATGCCAAATCTCAGGCCCCAACCTCCTGAATGTGAATCTGCATTTTAACATGGTGACCATGTAACTCCTATGCATATTAAAGATAGATAAGTGCTGTCTGAAATTCTTTTGGATAAATGTATGATGGTAGTTTATCACAAATTTTAACAGGTTGGAGCCCATAAAGTAGCTATCCCCTATTTATTTCAACAACAACCATTGAGTGAAATCCTATCATGAAAGAACCATGCTGTGTAAGACACTATCATTTATGCTCGAGTACCACTCTGAACAAACCTGTAAAATAGATGTCATTTCCTCCATGGGCACACATTACAACAAGGATCAGAATGGCTAAATATCTTATCAAAGAGTTGCTAAGATAATGGTGAGGACATCTGAGAGTCAAGCTCAAGTCCCATTGTGAAGTTCAGGGCACCTCCATCCACCTTTGTTGGGCTACATTAACTGCCTGCATCGTGAGTATATGTAGGAGGACTTCCCCATGCTCATGGCAAGGTGGGAGCATACCAGGGCACAGGAGAGCAACACAACTCAGGCGAATGCCTTTTATCAAAGATGCCTCATGGTAAGTTTTCATCAATAAGCATTTGTTGGAGACTCCAAAATTAACCTGCAACCCTAGCTGGTGTTTATGTGTGTGGTTTGAGAAAACATAACTGAATTTATCAGCCAATTAAAGGTACCATGAGATCAATTTTGTTTAATGATTGCTAATCATGTGATACTTTTTTTCCCCCGCTTTTAGGGACAGCACCTTAATTTATTGGAATATCATGTGCCAAAAAGATGGGGATGCTTAGCTGACTTGTTCAAAGTTCTGGAGAAGAAGAAGACCTTGTTGAATATCAAGCATTACTCCATTAACCAAACCACTTTGGAACAGGTATAGTACCTTGAATGATGCAGTAGGTTGCATTTGGTCTGCTCATCAGGCCTAATCCAGCCAATTTTTAAATTAGCCAGATTGCTTCTTCAGCTCACCATTTCATTTAATTAATCTTGTTCAACCTTACAAAATGCTCATAAAAATGGTGAGTGTTAGGAGATTTCTTTATCGTATGCCCTCCACTCAAGATACACTTTTGATAGGACTTTAATTAGTTCATAATTACATTGGGCATTTGGTAAGTTAAATCCTGTCCCAGGAACCTTCCCCTGTCCACTTTACTCAACCCCAAAAGGCTTGGGGGCACCACTGTAACCAAATAATAACTAACTTTGGGGAAAACCATAAGGATTTGATTTACTAAGCGTACCAGAAACGTTAAAATGCAGCACAGCTTCTTTCTAAAACCATGTGTAAGGTACTGAGAACTTTCAGGTGATTTATTAATTGTCCAGAAATATTTGTCATTCCTGGAGTTGTATCCTCAATGGACTTACATGTTTATGGTAATTTAGGAGGGGGCAATATGAATTAATGATTTGTGACCTTTAGTACAAGTTGGGCAGTGTTTGGAGAGGATGTTTCTCCCCTTCTAATAGTTGAGACAAAAGGTTGAGAGTTCTCATAAGTTAACAACCATTTTTCTTGTTTCTTACAGATATTTATTAATTTTGCTAATGAGCAGCAGCAAACTCCACAGCCTGCTCTTATTCCATCCACTGATTATCATCACCCACATCACCTGCCCATCTAAGTGCTAAAAGAAGAAATTTTCATAAGGAGTAAAGCCTTGTCTGTACAATTAATAGTCCAGGATCAAACCAGCACTGCACAGCTAAGGAGCTGGAGGACATGCTCCAGGCAATCAAATTTCCTTCTCTGCTTCATTTTCTATTTTGAAACTCTCTGTTAATTAATAACCAGCAAACTAGAAGGTCCTTCTTCAGTGTAGACTTTTGGGGAATTCCTCCAATACGTTTACTCTTTTAGCCATGCCAGATGGGCACCAGCTTCCTTGTGACAGAGGCCTGCATGACTTGGCAGAGTCCAACTGAGAGTTGGAGCTGGACGGCTGTCACAGGGTGCCTACTGCGAGCACCGCACTTCACTGCTCAGGCAGCTGAGCTCTCCCCGCTGCCCCGCCCTACCGCCCAAGGTTAAAAATCTTCCCTAACTCATTTGTGTAGAAAGTCATATCAAGAACGGTTTTCTATTTTTGTCATCTTTTTTTAACTAGATATGCTTACATATTTTTAAATGACAATTCAATGATTTAAATGCAAACTTTTCCTAATACTAGATGACATTATATGAAATGACATGAAAAAATTGCCAATTATTTTTACATATAAAAGATATTTTTTAAAAAAATAAGAATTAAAGAGGTTTTTTTTTAGTCAACCCTTTAGCAAAATTAAATAAATTGAACTAGTTCTTCTGAACCACTTATAACAATTTTACCAGAATCTCACAAATTATAATTTTATGAAAGTATAGGAAAAAAAAAGAATGTGGATATATTTTATTTGTCTTAATTTGATAGAAAAACTGCTGGTTTTTGTTATTCTGAGCCAGTGGTTTTCAAACTGTGGTGGTCCCCATACTAGCCACATTGTCATTTCCTGGGAGCTTTAAGAAATCCAGATTCTCAGGCTCTACCCCAGACCCAGTGAATCTCAAACTTTGGGGCTTAAACAAGCTTATTTACATTTGAAAACCCATGACCCAAGGAAACAGCTAGTAACCTCCTAATTATACAAGCAAAATCAGCACAGTATGTCATCACTAAACATTCATTTTCAACTTAAAAATTTCTAGAAATTATGCCATTTTTCAGAATTGCTATCCTCAAAGTATTTTCAAATATAAAGTGCTGAGATGTGGCTCTCAAAGGCTATATAAACTTGATATTTTGTATCTTATACTTAGTGAAATGTATAAAACCAGTCTGGCTACAACTGAAAATAGTTTCTAGTCAGACATTTCTCAATATTCTTTTAACAACCTTTTTCTAAACCTCAATGGAAGATCACATCAATCTCATTCGGCCTTACTATTTGGCCTTATTCAACACTAGCATTGAGTACTAGTAACTTGTGATCAAAGGAAAACACTCCCTGGTAACATTTCCTTACTAAAGCAAGATCTCATTAAATCTTTCTTTCCCAAATATCATACTATATCAGAGATACGTTTTAAATGGTTAGGATTAAGCCAATCATGGATAACTTTGACGTGAGTGATTCTGATTCTCATGTATCACATGAATTATGCTTTCTTAAGTTACAATTTAGGGTTGTATGATTTTTTTCTCCAGTTATAACATAGTATTATTGTCAAAATAAAAGATGTAATCTTTTTTATTATTGTTGAATCAATAAATACCAATTTATAAAACATGAACATGTTTAAACTGTAGTAAATAAATGAGATGTGCTTTAATTTAACCTGATTCTTGTAATGTAATTGTGTTTTTGCCAATGTATTTCCTTGCATCTTTATTTGTGTCTTTAGGGATCCAATTTAATTTAGGCAAGGAGGAAATGAAGCCACTCCAGATCTTTTAAAGCTTGAAAGGTTAAAATTTAATTGAGTTCTACTCTGCTATGTTCTGCTCTGAGGGGTTCTTTTCTGGTTTTTGAACTGCTTGTTTTCTTAAAGTTTATACTTCAAGGTGTGCCTTTGAACAATAAACAGGAAGAAAAAGAACCCAACATGCTAAAGCACCACATCCCAGAAGACTGGACACGAAAGGTCAAATCTTACATTAATGTTGAAAATGTCATTGCATTTATAAGTACGCAGATATTTTATGCCTTTGGAGTTAAACATTTGTCTTAAGACCTTTGGGCTTAAGGTCACACAACTGAGACTTCTAAACAAACTACCTTCTTTTGAAAAGATTCCAAGTAGAATACTTTCTAAGACAGAGATAAAACAGTGATTATTTCAGTTCCCGTAATCTAGCATTTATTATATAGTTTATCTTTACTGAGATATTTACACAGATGATGATATTTAAAGTCCTCATGAAAAATCATGATTGTAAAAAGCAAATAAGAAGTATATTTTAAGAATAGTAAAGACTAGGTGGCTTAAGGTTATAGATAGCTTTGTTTCATAGGCATTGAATTGAAAAATAGCTCCACGTGACTACTCCAAAACATCTTACAAAATGCACACACACACACACACACAAACCACAATCCCCACAAGTGAACACTATGAGTGTTCATGAGGCTTACATGAATATTGGCTTAATCACACATTTTTCACCTAGCTGAGGGTTATAGCTAGCTTTGTTAGCTACAAGAATGTTTGGACAATGCAGTTTTCAGCTAGGCTTCTGACAACCCTAAAATAAAGTGAGAGTTTTGATTCTATGTAAGAAGAACTAAATTGATACTAGATAGACGGCCAGCCAACAATGTCTACTACAGGAAAGCAAACAAAAGTTTTGTAGCTATTTTGCAGGGGCACAGAATGCATTCCATTTTGGAGATGTTTGGTAAACTAGATAATGTTAAATTATGTGGCTATTTTTGGCAATCCAGGTTCTGAGAGTGTTAATATTTTCAGAATTACAGTTATATGTTAAGATCTGTAGAGAAAATGCCATTTATATTTATAAACATTACTGTCAAATTGAATGCAGTAGATAAAGAGAAGAAAGAATTTTATGGAATTTTCCATTTGGGCTAAATAAATAGCATTGTCATTTTCTCACAGTAAGGATCCTATTGAGAACTTTAATGGATAAATGTCTCCTACTTTAAAGGGTTTCAGTGCCGAAAGAAGTCAGAAACATTTTTCCTAATTATTTGCTGTTGCCTGTCATCACAAAAGAGACATTTCACTATATTTCACCATAAGTGAACCCATTATATTTTTTTCTTTATATTAAAAGAAAGTGTTTTCTTAGTGTTTTCTAAGTGTTTCCTTAAAGTGTTTTAAGGAAATACTCTTTACAGCGTTTTAAGGAAAAATAAGGTCCACAGAGTTAAAGATACATCTTAAACCTAGCAAAGTTCACTGGTTAAAAAACACATCTAGAAGTTTTATGAACATATTCTTCTTTCAAATAGAAGGCAACATTGTGAACAACATATTTGCCTTTGGCTTTATGTCCCATGGATATGGATTTGTTTTGGTGAATTACATCTGTTAGTGTTGGGTTCCATTTGGCCAGTGGTTTTGTTCATGAGGTACTGTGACTACAGCTCACTTAAACCTTTTCTGGGCGCCATGCTGGGTGATGAGTCATCGATTCCTACTAATGTTTGCCTATTACTTTGAGAGTGGCTGAGAAAAAACCCCACTTGCATTCAATGTCCTATTGGGGCTTTTTCTGCCCAAGCATAACCAAATGGAAACACTGTTTGCCTGGGCATAAACTGAAGTGAGTTAGAGTCAGAAATCAGGGCAAGGCAGCAAGTCCTGGGGGAAATTCCCAGGCTGGTGGTCAAGAGACCTGGCTCGACTACTCATCAGAGGTGGGATTTGCCCTATTATGCTTCCATTTTCCTCACTTTACAATAATGAAAAGATCTTTAAGAAGCCTAACAAAATTAGCAAATCTAATTTTTTTAGAAATAAAAAATTATAAGAGAATAACATGAAAAACTTTATGCCAAATATTTGAAAACAGATGAAATGATGATATTTTTAGTAAGCAATCAAGAATTAAGGCTTCCTCAAGAAAACAATAGCCACTCTAGAAAATGAATTGACAGTAAAATGTCATCACAAGTACATCCCTACCAATATCCCATCCCAAGACAGCAGGCCCAGATGGTTTTACAAATGCATCACACTAAAGGAGATAAACTCTCTATAATACAAACTACTTCAGAAAATAAATTCTATTTATCTCATTTTATGACATCAGTATAACCTTGGCACAGCACAAAAATCTGTTCAAGAATAGAAAATAAGACAACTATAGGGCAACTTAATGTATGAACATGGAAACAGACATATTAGTACATAGAATTCAGTAGTGTATACAAAATGTCTCATATCAAAAGTGATTTATCTAGAGAATGTCATTGCATTCAAAGGCAAGAATATGCATTGTCTCAAATGAAGAAAAAATATTTCACAAAATGGATGATGACCTATATTAGAAAGCTGGAATTACAAGATAATTTTCATAATCTGATAAAATCTTTGTAATAATATTTATGAAATTTTAAAAGCTGAAATGTGTTATGCTCTGAGAATATAACATTTCTTTCTCTAGACTCTTTCTCTTTTGATTATTTCTTTTCTCTCTTGTGTATCCATTATCTCTTGTAGAGCTGGGCCCTTCTAGCAACATTTAAGATGCTTTTTATTTCTCCCACTTTATAAAATACTCTGCAAATGCCACATCAGTAACAACTCAACAATCCCATTGGGCACCCACTGGGTCTCCTTCCTGCCCTGCAAGCCAGTCTGGGAAGACGGTCCTGTCTTACCGACTCACGTTCCCCACCTCCCACTGTCCCCTGCTGTTCACTCTGGCACTGCTCCCTTTCTGCCACCAGAACTGCCCTGACTCGCGTCACCAGGGGTCTCCGTTTTTCTAAGTCTAACAGATGCTTAAAGTTCACATCCACTCCCCTCTCTGTTGAAGTGTTTGTATTCCTTGGAGCCCATGACTGTACACTTTCTCAGTTTTCTTTCCCTCTTTTTTTTTTCTTTTTAGGCAACGCTTAGTCTAAATCATCTATCTTTTATTTTTTTAAATTTAATTTTTTTTTATTTCAGCATATTATGGGGGTACAAATGTTAAGGTTATGTACCTTGCCCTTGTCCCCCGTCCCCCCTCCAGTCAGAGTCTCAAGCCTGTCCATCCCCTAGACGGTGCACATCGCACTCATTATGTATGTATATACCCATCCCCTCCTCCCCCCTCCCATCTGCCCGATGCCCGATAAATGTTCCTATGTGTCCACTTAGGGGTTGATCAGTGAAACCAATTGGCTGGCGAGTACATGTGGTGCTTCTCTATCCATTCTTGGGATACTTCACTTAGTAGAATGGGTTCCAGCTCTATCCAGGAAAATACAAGAGGTGCCATATCACCATTGCTTCTTATAGCTGAATAATACTCCATGGTATACATATACCACATTTTATTAATCCACTCGTGTATTGATGGGCACTTGGGTTGTTTCCACAACTTTGCAATTGTGAATTGTGCTCCAAGCAGCAGCTTTTATGCAAATAGTCCTTTGGCAATGAAAATAATAAAGCAACAACTGTGCCAATTTGGGCTAGCAGCCTTCTAGTGCCTAGTATACACACAGATTAAGAGCTATGGACTTTAACTCTTCACTGTCACTCCCTGGACACCACTGGAGAGGTCACCAATGTACATGTGTGTATATTTTAAAGCAGAGCACCTGGTAAGTACCAAAGAAATTCACTCCAAGTTGATGGGCTGAGACCAGAGAAACAGAAGCACATTACCTATTTCTTAGTTTCTAAACCTCTTTCTTCTAGTGAAAGGAAAAGGGTAAAAAACCAAAAAAATTAACAAAACAAACCTTTATTATACAATTCTGATCCCAGACAAAAAGAGACTTAAATTACAATGAGATAAATAATAAAAATGGATTAAGTAACCAATATAAGATAGTATATTCAAAAGCCAAAATGGTCTTAACCATTTTTAAAGCTTTATTGTTTTTTAATTTGAACAGGCTTATTCCCTAAATGCCTTCATGCTGAACCTATCCCAACATAAATAATGCTGGTTATTTAAAAAAGCTACCAGTCTGCCTCTGGGGAGAAGGAAATAGATGTATATATTTTGTTTTCAAAACAAGACTTGTAAAACTGATTCAATCATAGCTATCATATAATGAGTAATTAATATGTGCCAGACCCTGTGCTTAGTACTTACTTACTTGTATTACATTTAATTTTTACAACTGTCCTATGATGTAGATATTACAATCTCTTTTATAATGAGGAAACTAAATAATAAATTTATTTCTTAATACAAATCAGGTATCCTTGAAGATGACTAACTATATACAAATTATTTGTTATGTAAACATCCCAGGAAGAAAAGAACATTTATAAATCTTTAACCTAATCTTCCATTTAAATGCTACCACATTTAAAAGAGTAATATGTTAAAGCATCTAAATTTATTAAGATATTTTGTATTTGGAAAGTCAAAAAAGTTTACTTTAAAATACAGCCTGAGGCCGGCGTGGTGGCTCATGCCTGTAATCCTAGCACTCTGGGAGGCAGAGGCGGGGATGCTCAAGGTCAGGAGTTCAAGATCAGCCTGAGCAAGAGCGAGATCCCCATCTCTACTAAAAATAGAAAGAAATTAGCTGGACAACTAAAATATATATATATATATGTATATATATATAATTAGCCAGGCATGCTGGCGCGTGCCTGTAGTCCCAGCTACTCGAGAGGCTATGGCAGGAGGATCGCCTGAGCCCAAGAGTCTGAGGTTGCTGTGAGCTAGGCTGACACCATGGCACTCTAGCCCAGGCAACAGAGTGAAACTCTGTCCCCCCCCCCCCAAAAAAATACAGCCTGGGCCAGGCGCGGTGGCTCACACCTGTAATCCTAGCACTCTGGGAGGCCGAGGCGGGAGGATTGCTTGAGCTCAGGAGTTTGAGACCAGCCTGAGCAAGAGCCAGACCCCCGACTCTACCGAAAATACAAAAAATTAGCCGGGCATGGTGGCACTTGCTTGCAGTCCCAGCTACCCGGGAGGCTGAGGCAGGAGGATCACTTGAGCCTAGGAGTTTGAGGTTGCTGTGAGCTAGGCTGATGCCATGGCACTCTAGCCCAGGCAAGTGAGTGAGATTCTGTCTCAAAAAAATAAATAAAATAAAATAAAATAAAATACAGCCTGTATCATTCTAATAATGATACTTTAAGGCACTTTAGAGATCATAAAGTAAAATGAAATAAATCAGATTAAAGGAGGTTCAGTCAGAATTTCCAAAATGTCTACATCACAAAATATTTTTTAAAAGAACAGCTTTATTACTTTCAAATGTTAGTTCCACAAAATTTTGCCAAGTGTACTGTTTTACTTTCTTCATTTATTCCATAGATGTTTACTGGGAACTTTAATATGCCAAGCAGTAAAGATAAAAAGATTAAGTGAGGCACAGTCTCTGACCACAAGAAGCCTGTGATTTTGTTAACAGATAATTATATGAGGTAAATTCAATGACAGAGCTATGTGCTAGGAATGATGGGAGTACAAACAAAGGAGGAGTCAAAAAAAAAATGCTTCCAGAAAACGGAAGTCAGAGGCACTTGCCCAACTTCCTCAAGAAATTTAGAAAGACCCAAAATGAGACTGTTCAAAGGATATATAGGCTACAAATAGATAAGAATATATAGGCTGTAAATAGATAAGGCTTGTTTGTAAACAGCAAGTTGTTTCTATGCAAATACATATTTATCAAATCCTTGAAAACTATTAACATGAAAGATACAGCTTACCAAACCCCTTCTCCAGGAAAGCATCAGGTTAATTTGTGTGTAAATATGCAGTTTCAGAATAATATTCACCACAAAAAAGTCTGACTTTATTTTAATGACTTTTTCTGTGTGGCCTTTTTTTTTTTTTTTTTTTTTTTTTGAGACAGAGTCTTGCTCTGTTGCCCTGGCTATAGTGCAGTGGTGTCATCATAGATCATTGCAACCTCAAACTCCTGGGCTCAAGCAGTCCTCCTGCCTCAGCCTCCTTGGGACTACCCACATGCACCACGACACCTGGCTAATTTTTCTACATTTAGTAGAGAAAAGGTCTCTTGCTTGGGCTGGTCTCAAACTCCTGATCTCAAGCTATTCTCCCAGCTCAGCCTCCCAGAGCGGCTGGGATTACAGGCATGAGCCACTGTGCCCAGCCTTCTGTGCGGCCTTAAATCTTTTCCCTGGTATTTAACTCTGGGGATTTATAAGGGAATATTACTATTATCTGTTGAGTTAGACAAGCAAATATTCACTCTCCAGCATACTCAGGCTGCAAGTAATCTCATTTCCTCCTATTACCTTGTATTTACAGAGTACTTACAGCTCATAAAGCATTTTCACACACATCTTTGTTCATCTGAACCTCATTAAGGTGTTCTTTTGAGCCTTACTTAGCATATCACATCACACGTCAACATATCCCAGAACCTTTCTCCTCTTATTAAGCCAACAGCAGGGCTATAAAAAAACTCTTGAAATTAAATATCAGAACTGATCAATACTGGTTATGTGCCCAGTACTGTTTTAAGCACTTTACATGTTTTATCTCATTTCTTCCTCACAAAAGCCTATGTATTAAATACTATTATTATTCCCATTTTACAAATAAAAAAACCGAGGCACAAAGACATCACAGAAAAAGTATCTAAGCCAGGATTCAAATCCAAGCAATTCAGAGCCTTAAAACCATTCTGTGCTTCTGCCTCTAGGTTGAGAACTATTCCTAGCTAACAATTCTCATTTCTGTTACTGTCTAACCATTATCTTTCTCCTCATCCTGGTGCTGGGTTTGTGTGTATGTGAAAGAGAAATGTAGCTTCTCACATTGTTCCTTATTTGTTAAGCTGAATATCAAAGGAACAAAGGAAAGCAAAAGCATGAATTGCAAAGCATTTTTTTTAGTCTATAATTTTAAATCTCTCTCCCAGACCTATTAAAGGACTCAAAAACTCTGATGTTTTACTTCAATTTATGTGTCAAACTCTTATTTGGGGGAAACAGTTTACTTAAGTGAAAAACTGAAGTAATAATTTGATTTAGAAAAGTAAAGTATGACCTTCTTTTAAGGTACAGCTATCTGAAGGTTATTAAACTGATTCGTTTATAAAAACTATATTCCCCAAATCTTGTGGAAACATTTATTGCCTAAAAAGTGAGATGCCAACATAAAAATATATATACAAACATAAATGTATAAACATATACATATAAATACATGTTTAAGAATATATATATATGTATATATATATATATATTCCTCTTTCTGGACCCTACTATCACCAGAATACCTTAAGCCTTTCTGGAAGCAGGAAAAAAACAAGGAAGATGACTGCTAGCCAGTGTTATCATTATCTTCCCTCAATGAGACTACTGGGTATATACAATACTCCAAAAGCAAGGACTCAAAAGAGGAACTTCAAGGCACAGTTTGAGGAAGAAAAGAGGAGAGAGAAGCCAAGAAGAAATGAAGAGGAGAAAGCAGACAGAATTCACTATTTATACAATTGTATGCACAAGATAATCAGTCTGTTCACTGCATGACCAGTGTTAGCCAGAATTATAATGCTCTCCTGCTTTTCAATTAGATAAAAGTAAAAAAGAAGTAAATCATAGCATACTATAAGCACTCATTTCAGTAGAACTGGATGAGTTACTTAACCTCCCTATAAATGAGTTGCTTCATATGAAAAATGTAGATTAACAATGTCTACCTTACCATGTTATGAAGATACACAAAAAGATGGTCACAAACCATAGTATGGAAGTTCAGAATAAACCTCAATTCTGTTTTCATGAAGAAGTAATAATGAACCAAGGTAAAAGTTAGGCATGATGTATAGGCAGCCAACTATGGAATTGTGAGAAAGGCAGTGGCAAATAAACCACATTAAACTAAGTGGAACTAAATGTATATGAAAAGTTGGCAGCAATTATTTTGAAATAATGGAGGACAGAAAAGTTGTTGGAAACCAAAAGGACAGAAAATATTATACATGCACACACTTTAAGGGGTAATACATAAACTACTGAACAATCTGTAGTCCTTTGGAAAAATTAAAGGTATAAGCAAAATTTCAATGGATATATAGTGCTTTAAAAAATACTCTTCATTTGAATAATGTTACAACTTTACTGACAACTCATCTACACTACATAAAAACAATTTCTTGGCTATTTTTTCTTTTTTTTTAGTAGAAATGGAATCTCGCTCTTGCTCAGGCTGGTCTCAAACTCCTGATCTCAAGTAATCTCCCACCTCAGCCTCAGCCTCCCAGAGTGCTAGGATTACAGATGTAAGCCACCGCACCTGGCCGAAACAATTTCATTTAAAGTATAAACATAAAAGCTCAAAGACAATACCAAGAATTATCTTTGGTAATAACAAATGAGAATATATGTAGGATACTTCTGTCAACTGTAAAGAAAGTACCATAAAAAATTAATAAAAACAGTGACAGGACAATATATGCATTCAGTCATTTTTAAACAACTTTTGTTGTTGGTGTCCAAAATACTCTACAGCTTAAACTTTAGCATATGATTAAGAGGGAAGAAAATTTAAAAAAAAAGTACAGCTTTAGAAAAATTGATGAAACAGTCTACCTATTGGAAGCAATGGTTTAGTCTGGTAAACAGTCTATCAGGTATACAAGAAAACTCTTACACTGTATTTGTAAATTACAGATTATGTCTCTACATAATATGTTTATTAACAATGGCATGCTAATGGAAGATCACAGATTTATGCATGAAACTGAGAAATGAAACAGAAACCACGAGCTGAAAAATTATACTATGACTTATAACACAGATAAACTGTGCCAAATCATGACATGGAACACAAAATATCTAAGCTCAAATTGTTTTAAACAATAGCTCATTCAAATCCATATGTTCTAAGACTATATACCTTCACTGTTCAATATGGTAGCCACCATTCACATGTAGATACCGAGCACTTAAAATGTTGCTAGAACAAATTAAGATATGTTATATATGTAAAATACACAATGGATATCGATGACTTGGTACAAAAAACTTAAAATATCTCAATAATTTTTATAATTACACTAGGTATTTACAGGAAAATAAAAAAATTTATACTGATCACATGTTTAAACATTTTATATACAGTGGGTTAAAGAAACTACATTAAATTAATTTCACCTGTTTCTTTTCACTTTTAAGTGTGCTACTAGAACATTTAAAATTATCTATATGTTGGCCAGGCACGGTGGCTCATGCCTGTAATCCTAGCACTCTGGGAGGCTTAGGCGGGCCTCAAGGTCAGGAGTTCGAAACCATCCTGAGCAAGAGAGAGACTCCATCTCTACTAAAAACAGAAAGAAATTAACTGGCCAACTAAAAATATATGTATAAAAAAATTAGTCAGACATGGTAGTACATTCCTGTAATCCCAGCTACTTGGAAGGCTGAGGCAGAAGGATCGTTTGAGCCCAGGAGTTTGAGGTTGCTGTGAGCTAGGCTGACGCCACGGCACTCACTCTAGCCCGGGCAACAGAGCGAGACTGTCTCAAAAAAAAAAAAAAAAAAAAAGAGACACCAGGGGTGTGTGTGGAGGGACAAACCCGTGAGGACATAGCAAGAAGGTGGTCGTCTGCAAGCCAAGGAGAGAGACCTCAGGAGAAAGGGGACCTGCAGACACTTCGATCTCAGACTTTCAGCCTCTAGAATTGAAAATAAACAGAAAATGAATTTCTGTTGTTTAAGCCACATGGTCTGGGGTATTTTTTTATGGCAGCCAGAGCTGACTAATACAGATACTCAGAATTATACCCGCTTTCTGAGAGCACCCAACCCACAGCAAAACCCCACTTCCTTGAACCTTCCCCCAAATCACCTGACAGCACAAATTCAAATCCTTTAACAAGCCCTTCTGCAGTTCCTCAAGGTCTGAGGACATTCGGGCACACAAAAACAAGGGTTCTTCTCCATCCCAAAGAGCAATCAGTCCAACAAATTCAGCTTCAGGCGTGTCCTCGTGATCTTTTTTTTGTGTGTGTGATCTTTGACTGAAGGGCATTGATAACTGTGTCTACTCGGGGTGACTTTAGCCAGCACCTGTGCCATCCTTCGGTTGTCACTGGTCTTACGTCAGACCTTGTGCAGGGAGAGGGTCCCTAGTGTTGGCACGTGCCCATCTTCCCCCGTACTCCTCCTCTCCTGCCCCGCCCCGCCCCGCATACCATATGGGCGGCAGTGTGTGGAGGTAAGTGCTGACTTGCTCCTGGAAGCCTGGTGCAATGCCGGTGCCTGCGTGAAGGATAAGCTGTAGGTCAGGATACACTGAGGCCTCCCAGGAGGGCACAGGAGAAACAATGGGTGGTCACTGTGCCCCTGGCGTCAGGCTTCTGCCTTACTATGTAGAATCGGCACGTGGAGAGAAAGAGCTGAGTTGCTGAAGCCAAGAAGGGTGAAAGAATGAGAGACAAGGAGTCTGAAGACAGCCGTTGGAGGGCAAGAAAGCGGTGATGTTGGCCAGGGGATTTTTATTATGCTTTACTCTTCATGAGTAATGGAAATTTCAGGAAATTTTCCGTAAAATGTAAATTACACACACAAAAGAGACACGAGGGACACACATGGAGGGACAACCCCATGAGGACATAGCAAGAAGCTTTTTAGGCCCCTGACAGTGTGGCATTTGGCTTCAATGTGGACAGAGGGAAAAGAGAAGGATTCCCAGCCACACACAAGTGGCAATGATCTAAATGTGTAATTTTACTATGGATCTAAAGTAAACAAAACTACAAATATTTTCTAAAAGCGACTTGAATACTCAGTGAGTTTTTATAAAACAAGTTAGTGATTAGTCCACAAAACGTTCAAAAAGCTCTAACTTGCTACCCTAATGCATGTTTGATATGCACCATTTTTTGTCCTTAAGGGATCCTGCATCCCTTCTAGAAACTGCTTCTTTTTTTTTCTCCCACACCCTTATTAAATACCTGAGCATTTCAGCGCCAAGTGAAGATTGACAATGATGGCTGTGACAGGCATGACCCCGCCCCCTGAAACTTCGTATCAAGGGCTGTTAGCCCTGGTTGCACATTAGAATCACCCGGGGAGCTGTTAAAACTACCAAAAGCCAGGCCTTGCCCTGGTTGGTCGACTCAGAATCTCTGGGGGGTGCAGCCCCTGCCTCGGCATTTTAAAAGCTGCCCTGGTAATTCTAATGTGCAGGCAGGATGGAGAGACAGACAAAAAGAAAACTACAAGATGGTAGTATGAGGGCAACAAGCCCATAACGGCGCCCATCATTCCAGGGAGCATTTCCCACCAGAATGTTTTCTAAACAGAGACCTAAGATTTGAGTAAGAGTTCACTGGAGAACAGCATTCCAGGGAGAAGGAACAGCATAGGCAAAGGCCTGGAGGCATGAGAGAGAGTTCCCTGTGCTCACGAGATTCAGTCTGGTTGCATATAAGCCCACGGCAGGTAAGGGTGAGCAAGAGAGATTGCAGAAGCCAGCAGAGGGCCTGTGGGCAGGGATGAGGAGTTTGGCCCACATCTTGAAGGCATTGCAGAGCCATCAAAGTGTTTTAAGCAGAGGAGTTGTGTAATCAAATGCACATTTTAGAAAGATCCCTCGGGCTGCAGGGTGGAGGGGAAATCGGAGAAAGTGAAAGAGGAAATGGTGAGGCAAGCTACGGGGGACAATGGGGTCCTGCTCCAGGCTCTGGCAGGGACTGAAGAGGAGCAAAGTGCTATTATGGAAGTAAAATCCACCACAGTTGGTGGTTGATTGGATGTAGGGAAGGGAGGGAACAAGAAACTGCCCGCAATTAGTGCCCAGAAAGGGCCTCCAGACCACACCCTCTGGGTGAAGGGGAAGAAGGAGTCTGACTCTCACTTCCCCCGTGCTCAGGAGCACTTCTAGATCCACCCCAATTCTTTTACCCCAGCCTCCCCCTGAAGTCTCTAGAACTCCCCCTGGCCTTCCTAGACACCCTGCAAGTCTTGCCTGCCCTTAGCAGAGTGTTGCTGGCTCAGGCAGTTTACCTTTGGCCTGACCACTGTGAGAAGCACTCTGGCCCTGGAGGCAGATAGAACAAGAATCCCATCTCGTCTCTGCCATTTTTCAGCTTTGTGACCTCAGGCAAGTCATGTAACATCTCTGAACTATATCTTCTTCATCTGCAAAATGAGAATAAAAATACTTGTCTCTCAGGGATGTTGCAAAGACTAGAGCTTATGTAATATATAACGAGCCAAACAAAATACTGCAAAGATCTTAAAGAGATGAGAAAAAGAAACGGGGTAGAGGGAGAAGGGAAGGAAAAAGGGGGGCAGGGAAGAGAGAGGGAGAGAAGGAGCAAGATGATAGTTCACAAAGAAATGAAAAAGTACTCACTAGCTAACCAAAGAAAAACAGATTAATTCTGGAGATGGGTGATGATGGTTGCCCAATACTGTGAATGTACTTAATGCCCCAAAACTGTACATTTAAATATGATTAAAATGGTAAATTTTATGTCATATACATTTTACCACAATTTTAAAGAATCAAACAATTTTTCAAAAGCAAATTAAAACAAGTAGGTGCATTTTCACATCTCAAATTGGCAAAAATAAAAGCATAGCAATGACCAACAGGAAAGTAAAAGCTGTTTGTTAGGTAATCGGCACTATTTAAAATGTGCATGTTCAGCTATAAGAAACAATGGTGATATAGCACCTCTTGTATTTTCCTGGACAGAGCTGAAACCCGTTCTACTAAGTGAAGTATCCCAAGAATGGATAAACAAGCACCACATGTACTCACCAGCAAATTGGTTTCACTGATCAACACCTAAGTGGACATATAGGAATAACATTTATCGGGTGTGGGGCA